>JANHFT010003748.1:257115-288252 GCA_032467955.1 Pseudoxenodon macrops
GGCGGGAAAAGTCGAGGGAGGGTGGGGGAAGAAGGAAGACATTAAATGTATAAGTTATATTTGCAAAAGAGAAATAAGTAGTCTTCCTTGGGCTGTTTTGTTACTATTTTCCCCTTTAATTTTCAAGATTGGTTTTTCTTTTGGTTTTGCAAAACTTTGCATTTTAGCGGTCAGTGATCTGTCTCCCAATAATCGCTGCTTGTATTGTAATGTAAAATAATATCGTTTAGCAACATGAATGCTTAATTAAAATAGCCAACAAATGAAACATCCCTGCCCCTCAATTTCATGGACTATAGTTGATTTTTCAAATAAATAAATATCTTGCTTTTCTGCCCATTCCTACAATTATTTTTGTTATTTGAAATGCAAAACGGTATGTTTATTGCAACATAACTGACACACTTTTGAACATGCTGCTATCACCTTCCAAACACGTTGCAAGATTCATTCTCCCTCCCTTCTTTCAGCCAAACTGATAACCTAATTTGACTCTTATCTGAAATGAGAGGTAGGGGGTGGGGAAGGCTGTTTGGAGGAAAAGGTGTTCCTTTTTCTAATGTAAAGGCAAGATTTGTAACTAAATTCAAGTCTCTCTACTCCACATTCACCTGCAGAATACTTGAAAATTAGCCTCCAAAATAAATATACAGAGAACTGTAAGTTTTTGTTTAAATAGAGTTTTGTGATGTGTAACAAGGGATCAGTAGAGTTCCTATAGAAGTTTATTTTTTCATGTCTTCTTTCCCTTGTCTGGGGGAGCAAAATGAGAGAATGGGGGATAATGAGATTATAGCAGAGAGGGCAATTTATGTGAGTTGGGTTAAAACAATTCTTTTTCCGTTTCTGTATATTTTTAAAATTTTTAATGTGAATTTTAGCCACTAGGAGGCAGAGTGAGATCAAGAAAGCTTAGTGAACTTGAACCTGATCCTTTTGCTCACACATCTTTAAATTTTCTATATTTTTCATTTGGCATAGGAAGGTGGGGTGAGAGATCTGTGTATTTATATATATGCTGTGTATATGTGTTCAGATATTCTCCCTTCTTTATCTCCCACTGTTCCTCTGTAATTCAGTTCATCCTTTTTTGCTTTTAATTTTGTTTCCTGTGTTAATCTTTGGGAAAGGACTGTAACATTCAAATTATTCTTTTACCTGATTCCCTCCCATATAGAACATTTACAGTTACTGCTTTTCATCTTGTCATTACCTCCAGCAGCAATAGTTCTGTTTGGAAAAACAATATTAAAATAATTATTACATGATCAAGCACATTACAACATAGCATTTGATTATTTATTTATCCACACAACACAAAACAAACTGAGAAAGGCATCCCTCTTAGCATTTAGAAATAGTATTTCTTAAATGGCACCTAATTTTTCTGATAAAGAAAAACTACCAAAATTCAAGGGTATTAAATTTCTTTCCAAAGAGTTTTGGGTGCTTTGGCTTGACTTGCAGAGCATCTGCTTTTGTTTGGGTGGCTTGGTGAGGGCTGTTTTCATTCAGTCTCAGTCCTATTAGAAAGCTTATTGTTGCTTTTGAAAATCAATTGGTTTATTTTGTTTTTAAAGTACATCTCTAAGAGAACAGCTGGCTGAAAAGGCAAGCAAATATTTTGGCTCCCTTGCAAGTGTTACTATATGAGATTTCTGAGGCTAACCTATATCCCCCCCAATTGTGTTTTGTGCTCCTTCCCAAGTTTACATCCATCCAGATGTTCATTCACCTAAATACTATTAAATTTTCTTTTTTCCTTTCTTCACTTTTTGAACATCATTCCCTCCTCTCCCTCAGTTTCTGTTAAACTAATCCACTTGAAAGCAGAGTTGAAACTGAGCTGTTCAGTTTTAACTATTTTGCCGGATGGGGAGAGAGAAATATATGATTTAATTGCTTTGCATTATTTTGACTCGTTTGATTGCTTGTTCCATCCTAATTCAGATTTCAAAATGAAAGACATATTTTCTACTATAATCTGGAAAATGCCTCCGTTGGCATTTCTGCTTCTGTGTTCTTTCTTTTTCCTCCTATTCTTTGTAAAGAAGTGAAAATCTGTGGCACTAGTGTTTTGTTTTTTAATTAAAAACTCCACCTTCCTTTTAGGTTGGCCTTTAAAAGAGAAAATACAATCCCTTTCTTTCATTAATTATGTATTAATTTAAACAGAAAAATGAGACAGACAAAATACAAAAAAGTGATGGCCAATAAATTAGAAACAAAGCATACCATGCAAATAATCAACAGCAAGGATGATATATACATTAGTCTTTGAATTGCAGACATACTTATAATAGCAGTACACTTTTACTCTGCAGTCTGTATTTTAGGAAACCGTTTTTAAAACAAAGTTAGTGTGCTAGCTCTTGCTCATTTATTGTTTTATCATTAGTCTTGATTAGCAGTCATTTATATTAAATGCATAAACATATATATGGGTTTTATATCTGCACATTTTAATATCTTATTCTTAAGAACCTTGCTTCTTATAAAATTAATTGGATGAATTGCTAAGATGCAATCAACAATATTTTTTAGTTTTACTTGATTTGCTATTATTTAGTGAAAATCAAGACCAATTTACAGCCAGCTTTATAAGAAATCATTTCCCCCAACCGTTATTTAGTATAAATTTTAACTGCTTAGGAAACAAATGTTTTGTGTTTTCTTGCTAAACCAACCTACTGATTTCGCAATTGTTTTAGGCCCTAGTCTTATAGTTTGACTAATTACTCCTTAGAACTTCCTGTTTTATAGAAAATACTTTGCTTCTTGAATTGGGCTTTGAAGCTTGCGTGGAATAATATTTCGAGTATTTAAATATTTTCAAGATAGAGTGTGCTGAAACAATTTGTTCTTGTATTTGTTGCCTGCCATTTTGTTAGAGAGAACTAGATATTTGCTCACCCAAAAATAGTAGAAGAAAGTAGTTACCGTAAAATCACTCAGAGTCCCAATTTCCCCCTTGACTATTAATCACTAACTGGTATTACTGCATTATTTTTGGTCAAGAGAGCTTAAGTGGAACCTATGGACTGAATATATTTTAATGTAAATATAATGTTCATGTTTCTATAATCATTATTACTCTGCATTTAGGAGTAAACTTGGGAGACAAAAAATAATGTGAAAGCAGAGATTTGCAGAATTGTTTAGAAGGAGCTATGACATCCTAAAATTATGTTCCCTTGCACATATGGGAATTTCTTGAGATCCCCTTAACTCATATGGATAGTTCGGAAACAAATTTAATCTGAGTATACTTTAAAAAAATACCAGATCTCTTCCAGTATGACTCAGTCAAATTAAAATCTATTTTTTGATTCTCTGTGGCTTTAAATTCATTAAATGTGAAATTGGCCATATACTAAAGAAGGTCAAGCTGATTAATTGTTGAGGTATTGTGTCCTTTCACTTTTTTCTTAACTGGTAGCTTTTGATATTTTGCAAGAATGCTATTTCATGTTTATAAGTGAAAGTACTGTACAGTTGTTATGAAATTACATCCCAAGATGAATTTTTCTTCTCCCCCTCTTTCAATCTCTGTAGAAGACTGAAATCATGAACATTTTCTGCAAAAACACTTTAATAGAAAATAATAGTGGGAGAAAAAGCTAATTGATGTAGATCTACCTTGTTAAATACCTATTGGTATACTGCCTATATAAACAGAATTTTAGTGGAGCTTTCTGGAGCTTGTTCAGCAAATTAATCAACTTGGTTAACATTAAGAAAGGTGCTGTAAAGAAAGGACTTTGGTGATGAATGCTGGAATTCAGTCATGTTTATACTAATATTTATACCTTATGAAGGCCCCCATTACTAATACATTCTGAATAAATGCGACACATTTCCCCTAAATGGGGAAAAGGACTAATTTGATTTATTTTCCTAGATGTTTAGAAGCATCTTAATTGTAATTGGAAATTTTCAGTAGTTTGAAAATACGTATTTATATTTTGTAAATGAAATGGTTATTGTTTTTTTAATAATACGATAAATAAATAAAATACTGTGGATTTACCTTGTTTTTCTGTTCGCTTGATCATTTTAGAGAAGACTTCTAGGAAATTCTGTGTGCATCTGCATATGTATGACACAAAACATAGGAACATACTTAAAAACCACGGGCTGTTCAGGTAATGGGTGCCAACTGGCGGATGGACACAAGCAATCTTTTTTGTAATTGTGTGATTATGCTTGCTTATATTTTTGTATGCATGTCCAAACACTTGTATGCATAAGTGTACCCTAAAGTAGTATATTCATTCCAACATACAACCCTGACAGGGAGAAAATAAATTATTTTGTGAAAAGAAAAGAGAAATCCATGGGTTTATAGATAGACAGTTCTGAGGTTTACTTTTGGAGGAAGTGAATAAAGGTAAGAATTCTGAGACATTTGTATTTTTATTTAACTTGCTCATTTGTAAATAGATTTCTCTTTCACTCTCTCTTGTTTTTTGAGCTATGAAAGAATCTGAAATTCTCACCTTCTCAATTATTGGCATTATAGCTGATTTTCCTTCAGATACAATCGCTTGGCATTGCTGATAAATTTGTTTCCTTAGGTTTGGGACAGGAATCACCTAATTTTTTCTATTAAAGCTAGTATTATAACAAAATATATAATCATTTTAAAATAGGGATGTGTAATGCATTTTGTTTAAGAAAGGCTCTTGATGAAGTAAAATACTTATGTGGCTGCTCTCCCCCCTCCCTTTTTTGTTTGTTTGTTCAGGCACCCCAGCACAATGCTAGATTAGAAGTGTGTTAGTACTGCTACCCAATATTTGGGATTTAAAAAAAAGTTTGGGCTGTATTCTGCAAACATACTTTCCCTCCCCAATTCTTTTTATTTCTTAATCTGTTTTTGAATTCCTGATTTTCTTTGTTTCCTTCTTTGCAGCCGAACCTATTGAAGCCATTCTTACAGATGATGAACCAGATCATGGTACTTTGGGAGCTCCAGAAGGCGACCACGACCTCCTTACCTGTGGCCAGTGTCAGATGAACTTCCCTTTGGGGGATATTCTTATTTTTATTGAGCACAAACGGAAACAATGCAATGGCACTCTTTGCCTAGAAAAGGCTGTGGATAAGCCCCCTTCGCCCTCGCCAAGCGAGCTGCGAAAAACTTCCAATCCTGTGGAGGTTGGCATCCAGGTCACACCTGAGGATGACGATTGTTTGTCAACGTCATCTAGAGGAATTTGCCCCAAGCAGGAACATATAGCAGGTAAATCAAAGTGATGGGGGAGGGGAAGCAGGAATGGCATGCTTACAGGCTGCACATTGAAATGTTGTTGTTTTGTAAAAAATGTTTTCTGACATTTTATTTTACCAATTCATGAATTAAAATTTCATTATTTCTATTTATAGTAAATATGCACACCTCCAGTATTCTTACAGTTATCTACAGAAGCGTAAAACTCATGGCACCTCATAGAATAACTTTCTAGCTGCTCTCTTTCACATCTTTCATGTTCTACACATTTTTTGACACTGGGTTGCCAAATTGTGCTTACCCAAAGAAGACGATGCAGAAGAGAACTAGGCTTCCCCCCCATCTCAGCTTTTTAAAACGTTTCACTGTTTTCTCCCTTTACCTTTCAAAAATGCCTTCACAGCAAATTTAATTCCATATCATACTTTACCATTATGTTTTAACATAGGTAATAGGTTTATGGTATCAGGAAACAAATAAAACATTATGGACAGATGGATATCCCTATCTTTGCAGTGAATGTTCATGAGTGTAGATTTGATTGGCTCTTGTTTTCTGTCATATGTTCCTACTGTTTATTTGTGCATTTTAGCATTCATAGATTTATTGCAGGAAACAGGTACAATCCCACCACAATCAAAAAAGCAAGTTCTGTATGGAGTGTAAAGCATCTATGTCCAGCTGTTACTCTTGCTTAGTTCTTATTCTGGTTCTTGGGATGGGTTCCAGGGTTCTAAGGGACCCTGGAAAGTGTCACCCTACAATGCCTTTAAGTCATACAAAAAATAAGCTTTACTTCTCAGAAGAATCCTTTCTCTCAAATTTCAAAGTTGTGTAAGATGGAGACAAAACCCAAATCTGGCTAGCTTTTCTTCCCCCAATTCTTATGCAAGTCTTTTTATATAGGTGATTGAAGGCACCAAAGCTTACTGGAAATGTAATATGCCTGCTGCAGAGTTTACAGTTCTTCTGCTATGCCTGATGCTTGATGGAATTGGTTGTGTAGCCAATTTTTTATTTTTACCTTTAATCATAATTTTCTGCAGACTGGTGTAAATGTGAAAGAGGAGTTAACACCCCCTGTTCTATTTTGTCTGTCATTTCATGGACTGTAATTAAAGGCAGCCCCTTGGTGAAGTGACATGGCTGACCTTGACTTTCAGATGCCATTTTCACTGCCCAGGCCAGAGTAGAGAGGGCAATTTCCAATGCGTGTAGGTTTGCTTATATAAAAAGTTTAAGAGCATGTTAGAAATTTCTAAAGGTTGGCTTGACAGGGAAGGAGGTTGCTCTCTGCAATCTTGCCTTTTCAGCTAAATGATAAATCCCCCCCCCCTCAAATACTGTCTGTTATCTCTGATGTGTTTTTGACAAGATATGTCTTGAATTTCTTCTATGGCTTTCTGCTACCACATGTCACCTATATGAATGTTCAAGGCAGATTCACTTTTTGGACAATGGCAGCAACCTCAACTTGTAATTAAAAATAATATAAAATTAAATAATGGATGTCATAAGCATCAACAACAACAACAACAAAAAAACGGGTGGGCCGCATACTGCCTGCATGTGTGTATATTTTTTTATAAAGGAAGTGAAAGGATGTTTGAAGTTAATGCAGATGTGGAGAGGTCTGTTAATACTGCTAGACTATAAAGAATTGTGTTTGGTGTCATAATCCAGATGGCAAACAAAACTGCTTTCTTTTGGTTTTCGTGTGTGCTACCAAAATTGACATAGATCGGATGAGGGTAAGGAAAGGCCAGAATGGTTAGCATAAAGTATCACTTGCGCTATTGTTTTAATAGCCTCGGGGATGCTGTGGTATTACGAGACACTGTAAGTCACATGCTGCCTTGTATTTAATCCTTCCTCCCCCAAATGATCTCAATAACAAGGCAATTCACAAGCTACCTCAGTCGGCATGGTCCTGTCAGTGTTGTTGGATCTGCAGCTGAATAAGTGGGCTAAAACTAGCTTTTACTTGTCAGCTGATGGAAGTGATGAATATTTATCTTGCCTCTTTCAAAATGAAATAATTAAGTTAACTATATGTGTATTTATACACAGAGAAAGATGATCGGTAGGTAGATAGTAGCCTTGATATAATTGGAACAAATCAAATTTAACTTCATTTTTTAAATACTTGGTTTGGCAATTTTGTATTAATGTTCTTGTAAATTAAGTCACTTTGTTGATGAAAATAAAGCAAAAGCTCTAAATGTCATTGTTGAGCTCAAAATATATAGCATTTTAATCTGGAATAGAATAGAATAGAATAGAATTCTTTATTGGCCAAGTGTGATTAGACACACAAGGAATTTGTTTCCGGTGCATAAGCTCTCAATGTACATAGAACGATAGTGATAAACAACAAAGTTATAGTCATAAGAAGGTAAGGAGATAGGTAATAGGGAAGATGAGAATAATGATTGGTAATACTGCCTTTTTTTGCAGTTTATTAGAATGTCGAATTTGGATTAGGTATTGTTTTGATACTGAATTGCTTGAAAACACATAATCATAGTATCTTCATAATATAAGTGGAAGTTTATTTTATATATCCATCATTTTGAAATTTGTTGTCTCAGCAATTTTAAAACTTTTTAATTCCTTTTATGTATTTGTGTTGCTTGTTATTAAAAAAAAACTTTTTACCTCCTGAATTTTAGATAGCTTTTTATATAAGCATGGCATTATATGTCTACATACAGAGTATTGGCCAACTTCCCTTCTCTGAGCTTGAGCAGTCAAGTATCTATGTTAGAAATTATAGCAAGTTTCTTGCATAACTCAGTTACAGTGCAGAAGCAACATTGCCATTGATCCAAATTTTTAATTATATTAGACATTCTTTGTTCCTCCCAGTCACTTACATAAATTTAGGAGTAATTTATATGTATTAAAATAATAGCAAATATATGTTACCTGGACATGTGATTGGAAGTGTATGTATAAGTGATGGGGTGGGGTGGTATAACTGGAACACAGCTATCTTACTTACAGTATGTATCTTAAGCTAATGTCACTGTCATGTGCTGCTCACATTCTGAACATGAAGGAGGATGTTCGTTTAGTTAGAGCTTTCAAGAAAGGTTTTCTGATCTTCTGTGTACTGCAGGCATGTTAAATTGCCAAATATGGAACATCCCTTCTGTGACATAATGCACTATTTACATATTAAACATCTCTATTTCAAAGACTAAACACAGCATCTGTCAAGCAAGAATTAAGGGGGAGGATGAGCTAAAAGGTCCGCTCTGTAGATATTAGATAGATAGGTTGCTTAATCTAAGATGGAACAAAACTGATAATGGAAATAACAGTTTTTTTTCAGCGTATTGCTGCTGCCTTGCCAAACTCAGACTCTTGCATTTCTGGATCAGTATATAAAAAAGTATATTGGATTATCATCCTACCAAAGTCTGGCAAACTGTGGTTTGTGTGGTTAATGTATTGCTTTCCAGAGAAACTGAATGCATTGTGTTGCTTGGGGATTAAAGTAAGACTGAGGCTAGGGCGTAGAGATGTGTCAAAATCATGAAGTGAGTTCATTGCTGAGAAGATATCTGAGTTGAAGTTTTCTTGTCCTAAGTCTGGCATTTTACCTGGACTAAAATTTGGGTGAATATAGTTTTGAAGTGCATTCAATTGCCATTTATTGTAAGAAACTTGTTCCAGCCATCTATTTTGTTCTCTAAAAAGAGCTTATATTTATGTCTAATGCCTCAGTATAAATGCAGTTACATGTGACAAATTTGCTTGGAAGCCATGGAGATTGATCCTAATGCAAACAATATCTAGTTGGAATACCTTGCCACCATTAATCCCTTCCTCCATTCAAGGTTATTTTCATTCTGCTATCAGCAAGTATATTTACAGCACCAAATTCTTAGGTAACATACTTGTGGGCTTATGTTTAAAGCATTGAAAGGCATAAAGTTGGGAAACAGGGAGTTATATTCTGCTACTATTCATACAATGATATTGAAATGTCAGGAAAGAAATACTTTTTGTCATATTTTAGTGGTGAAAGAGCCAGGGGTCTTGTGTATATTTAAAGGCATTTAAAATATGCCTTATTCTCTAACAAAATTGGTGTAAGTAGCTTTTACGAGTGTTCATGGAATTGATCATTGATGATGGAATTTTTAAATCGGACTTGAAAGTACAGTAAAACTGCTAAATTTATTACTGTTCAAGGTTAATGAATTTAAATAGAAAGTGAATCAACTAAATTTTAGCTAATCTATCATTGATACAAATTTATTTTTGAAGTGATTCTTATTTTGGTGTACTGTAATCAGGAATGAAAAAGAGAAACAAAGTGTTTTTGCTATATGATTGGACTTCTTAAATTAGTTAATAAGCCACCTTGCACATTTAGTAAAATGGAAAGGTTTTTATATTTAATTTATCAAGTAGACTGTTACTTCAGTGAGGAACCCATTTTTTCAGGTGAGGTCGAGAGGGTATTTCTATTTAGAATTTGTGTAGACTCAACAATGTTAAAAGGGTTTATTTATATCTTGAGAAAAATGTAAAATTTGAAAATGGTACAGTTGAGAGAGGTGGGTAATGGATGGAGACAAATGATGAAAGTGAACAAATATAATACAGTTACTTTGACTTCATTTTGGTTAGAGGTGCGTATTTGTACAAGAATTTTAAGAACTTCATGCCAAGTTGGTGTTTTAAAGGAAGTTATTGTTACTTATTTCTTATGACATCATGCAAGATAATTCATGAGATAAATTTATTACTTCCATCCACTAGGGAAATGGATTCTACTGGGGGAAAATATTTTCTTCTCCTGCATATGTTCTCCCACATTTGCCCTCCAGATCTCTTCTAAGGATTTGTGAGATATTTATAGAGTGGGCCTGGAAGAAGAAATATAAGGGTACACTAGGTTTGCTCATACTGTAGTAGATGTTGCCAAACTACTTTTTTTCCTGTGAATTGACAGGTGAAACAGACACTCAGAATGTTCATTTTGCAGTTAGACAAGTGAGATAACATTTCACAGGTCTTTGGTTCTTATAAACATGGAATACTGATCTCCCAAACCTATCAATCCACTGGCTGCACTGATTTCTCTAGTTTGCTTTATAAACATTAGCCTGATTGTTTCATTTTGAATGTGGGAGATAGGGGTGCTCTTTTTTGCTTGCATTGTTTGTTATTCCTACATGCTGCTATCTATCCCTTATGTAGAAATGAATGGGATGGTTACCATTTTTAATTTAGGACCGGAATGTTTAACTAATGTGAAGAAGATTGTAATAGATTTTATAGTCACACATTGATATTTTCCTTTGTATTGACTGGTAATAGTGCAAAAGCAAAAGAAAGTTCTCTGGTATTTAATGACTTTATGTAATTTACTTGTTGCTAAAGGGATATTTAATTTTATCCACTTCTGTTTGTCAGGGCCTTGCGGCTCGAAAGGGCAGTACGGCTGCATCAGGTGATTGTCACTCATTTAGCATTGCCCAGGGAGCCTGTGTAGTTTAAGGAATGCTATTGAAGTGGGTTATTATTGCTCCTGCAATATGTTGTCACAATAATGTGATGTCAGCAACTGACTTAAATCATTTTCAGAGGGAAGTAAGACAAATTTGTAGAATTCTAATGATTGCCAGTCTGAATTGCTTTTATAATCTTAAATTTAAAAGCAATTTGATTTTCATTTCAATACAGAGAGGGAATCTAGTCAGTTGAGCATGTTTAGCACATTTGATCACTATATCACTAATTACTAGTTGGTGTGTACCAATCTATAGGAGAGAAGTACAGCTTTTATGTTTTAGTACACTTCACTGTAGCACTTGGTGTGACACTGCTGGGAGCAGAAAAATGAAGTAGATGAATCTTGGATTTGATCCAAGATTCTTACATTTCTATATGCATGTGCATGAGTTCTGGATATCATTGGAATTCATGTGCAATGTCCTGGAATGATACATTCATTACTGATATATACAAAAGTTTAGTGTTAGGTTCACTGCATTTTGTACATTCTTTTAGAAGATAGCCAATTTAGGGTGACTTCCAGGTGAGAGAGTATCTTTTCAGATTCATAAAAAGATTATATAAACTGGGGAGATCTGTAATGGTATAAAATGCTCTAATTGTATAGAATAGTCCATTACTTTTTTCATTTTGTTTGTCCCTGTTTTGGCAGTTTACATAAATTCAGAATAAAACGTACCATACCATCAAGCTAATGTTTCAGTAAAATTTGAGTAACAAAAATTGATTCTTTGTAATTCTTTCTTTTGGGTAAAAGTACTTCTGGAATTAGGGACTGCTCAATCAAAGTAGTTGGATTTTTTTTAGACTTGTTAATTTTAACAACATTTAATAATCCTTGAAAATAGAACAACTGAGTATGGCATTCTGAATGATGGATGCATATAGTAATGAGTGGTATAAACTAGTATTTGAAAAACCTGTGAAAGAAAAAAATAATGTATCATAATAAATGCCATTGGGAAAAATGCTTCATAACAACAAAATAATGAGTTCTGTTTAGACTGTAACAAGAACATTATTATTATCCTGTTATATATTAAATATGGAAAGTCATTGAGCCATTTTCTAGTCAGTAAGCAAATGTGTTGCAATAAAAGGCTATCTTCCTAGCATAAATAATATTCAGGGTTCATTGCTTTTATATAGAAGATACAAGTTATTGCATCATATACTATCAGATGATACATCTTTAACTCCTTGGTTTCACTTTCTCATCTTGATTTATAATAAGGAAATTCAAAACTAATATTGATGTGAAATTTTGTCAATCCATATTAAAAAAATACATTTTCTATAGGCTCTAATGCAATACAGTAATTTTAGAGGTTAATTATTGCAATAAAACAAAATTGATAGAAAATGAAAGCATTCTTCATGATTGTGCATATTTATCCTATATGGTATCTTTTGCCAGTGATTTAGCAACAGTTTAATGATAAAGGAATATTGGCTTTTGTTAACCTGAAAAGTAGATAATTCAGTTATTATAACTTTTAGTATTGCTAATTGCTTCTTTATATTAGGCAAATATCAACTTGTTTTTATACACTTTGTTGTGGTTGTAAGGCAACGTAATTTTAATTTTTGTTAAGCATTGTGATTTATAATAGTGCATGTACATGTGTACACATATAAGCTGTGTTAATGGGGACTCAAATGATAGTATATATTTCTTATAACATAATGAATTTCATTTTAGAATTTAAATAGAGAAGATTTATAAGATAGTTGCTTTGCCTGCCTACATCTCCAGGAGATGGAATAAGTGCAGTAGACCAATTGTTCTTTTCATTTTGTGCTTTGCAGATTTTAGTTTGTAAATTCTATCCTATTGAAAATTCAAAAAATTAGAATTTAACTGTTACAGTTTGATTGGGCCAATGGGACATGAGAAGTAGATGAAATTCATTTTTGTTAATTAGAAGAGTCAATGGAAATTGCTACAGTTTGTTTAATACTATACACTGAAAAATCCCACTGAGTTGAATTGCACTTATTCTCATGTTTTGTCAAGAAAATATAACATCGCAGTTTAAAATAGTTATTCATCTGAAAATTTGAGCTTGAGTCCTTCCTGCCTCTCCATGTGAATTTTGCTTGTAAATAAGAATTGGGAAAGGTTCTAAATTGTCAAGTTTATTTTATTTTGTTTGGTCAATGCACAACATTTGAGTAACTCTTTCCAACCCAAATTGTAAAGGGAACCATCACAAAATTGTACAATTGAACTAGAGAAGTGTTTTTCCTTTCATTGCTGGATGGTTGTTAGAAGACTTTGGAAAGCTTAATTAAATCCAGAGGTTTGCTTGGATAGAAATTTATTTTTGACAAGCAAAGAATGATACTATGTTGGCTGAGGCAATCCCAGTGTTCTGTTTTATTCTGACTTATATGTTGAAACATTTTAAAATGCACTTTCTCCTTGCCGTTGTCCTGGCAGCTTACCAATACAATACTCAGAAAGTATTCTGAAATTGTACCATTCGAGTTAGCTGGATAAGTGCATGGCATAACTTGCTGAGTATGCATTTTATGACATTTCTTTTCTGAAATTACTAATTTGGAGAAAGATCTGTGAATCTGGCAAGTCATAATTTGCCTGCTTCCAGCTTTTATATTATTTGGGATATAGAGATTTTACCCCCTACATATATTTTTTCTTTTTCCCTGGCAGCATGTGGTGCTTCATTGAGGTTCTCCCAATGAGCGGAAGTTCCTCTGGATGCACAAAATTGATTTGAATAGCAAGAAAGGGGCAAGAATATACTGCAAAGGAAATAATTTAATAAATACCAGTCCTATGGTTGGACTTGCTTAGACAATAAGAAGATTGATTTGTAGATTCTCAGCAGGAATGTTAGAATAGTAGAATATGTGTAAGAGAGAAAGTGAGAGAGAAAGAATTAACAGACATTTAGGTAGGAGTAAAGTGCCAAAAGATCAAATATTTCAGATTAAAAGTACGAGGAAGTGAACCATTCTTTCCTGGAGGTCTCCCTAATATTTTTGAACAGATTTCAGGTCTGTAATAATAAGGCAAAATTCTCTTTGTCTGTTTCTCAAACACAAATAACTTAAAATATGTAAACTTCTTTGGATAAAATTCAAGGCCTCATTTAATTATATACAGTGTAGGGATAGTAAAACTCATTCTCTGTAATGCTGATTACAGTGCTATTTTGTTTTTAAACAAAAAGCATAATGCTTATTTTGTATGTGTTTTTTCAGTAATAATTGCTTCAAGACTGTATTGTTCACTAATGGAACTTTTACCATGCTACATTTCATATAATACACTAGAAGAAATGCAGTTATTCTTACATAATACTCCAAAATACTTTCCTGATAAATGTATCTATATATAGAAATATCTTCCAAATATTTGTGCATCCCACTGAAAATTAAATTCTGGAATATACTTTTGAAAAAAATGGATTTAATCAATAAAAAAAGGAATATATGAAAATGCTTTACATGAGTCTGAAATCTTACTGATTTATTGTATTGTGCACAATATTGGATGACTGGCGTTGGTCATGTTATTGTACCATTGACATTGGTATAAATAATACCAGAGAACATAAGTTCAGAGCCATTTTTATTTACTTCCTTGAATCTTTTTAAAGCATAATTTATTGTCATCGTCCCGTTCCCCCTACCAATTTCCTATTTAGATGAAAGGCAATGATTGCTGAACCATTCAGCAACTAACTTGATCCAATTTTAAATTGATCTTGTGCTTAGCTACTTTTCATTAAAAAAAAATCAGTTACCATTTTTAATTTGTATATTCTGTAATTTGACTATGGTTACACATTAAACATAGTAGTATAACCAAATTATGCATTCTGCAATCCCAAGATCTTATATTTTCTATTTTCATGCTCATATCAACATCTTGGGTATCATATTTATTATTATTTTTTCTTAAAAAGGAAATGTGAATGTTTAATCCTGAAGGATGTGACCTAGAAAATGTGGATTGATGAATATTTGAATAGCATACAGTATTTATTTATTAGTCTTTGACTAATCTAAGAATCTCTAATTTTTAGAAAATGTGGATTCCCTCTGTGTTTTATAAGTTGATATAAAAATACATGAACATTGTAAATGATGTGTTGGGAATATCTGTCCTTTCGCATCTTTGAAGCAACAGGATTGTATATTTTGCTGTTGGAAATCTCTTCCTCCCCATAAATATATATATTTTATTCCTTCCATTCAATCATGTCTGATTCTTGGAGACTGCCTGGATAAATGTCTGCAGTTTTCTTGGCAAGGTTTTTCATAATTTGCCATTGCCTCATTCTTAGGGCTGAGAGAAAATGACTAGCCCAAGATCACTTGCTTGGGTTTGTCCTTAAGGCAGGACTAGAACTCACAACCTCCCAATTTCTAGCCTAATGCCTTAAGCATAGCATCACATTGGCTGTCTAAGCATGTATGTTAAGAAAATACAAACCAATACTCTTGTTTTTGTTCCCATAATAATTGAATGACTTTGTTTTGTTTGACTGGTCCAAAGCATGCAGCCTCAGACAGTCATACACTGTGCTAAGATATAATGTGATTATATCTTAGTACAGGTGTGAACTGATTTCACTGTGTTTTGTAAATTATTTTAAGGGATAGGTTTGTACCTCACGTGAAGCCTAAAAACGATCACACTATGAATTCATACAATGTATGAACTAACTTAACCTTCTGTGAACAAACTGAACTGGCCATTTCTTTCCATCACATTACTGATGATGGAGTATTGCTTTTTGTTTTTGAGAGTAGTATACTGACTAAGGAGTAAGTACAGGTCTATACAGATAGTCCTTGACTTGGACCATAGTTTGAATCGAAACTTCCATTGCAAATGATAAGTGTGCTGTGCTCAATTTTATGTCCACTTTGCTGCAGTGGTTAAGCAAATCACTGTGGTTAAGTCTCCCACCATTTCTTAGTTTGTTGGAAGCTGATTGGGAAGGTTACAAATAATGGCCATGTGAGTCTGAGATGATGCACCCATTATAAATATACAATATGTTGGTTGTAAAGCATTCGAATATTCATCATATGACTATGAGGACTCTGTGGCTGTTGTAATTTTGAGGACTGGATGTAACTCACTCGTTTCAGCACCATCACTCTGAACTGTCATTAAACAAATGACTGTAAGTTAACGATTACCAGTACCAGGTTGTCAGCATGTGCTATCACTAGCAGTTATCTAACTAAAATTCAGTTAATTTCAGCAGATTGATTGTAAGGCGTTAGGACCAGCCTTGGTTATTGTGATTGCTTTAAATGAGAACACCTCTACTCCCTTTTTCACTTCTGTATCCTGTACTCCTTTGTTTCCTTTTGTCTAAGGATTTCTGCTGCATTCCTTTACGCCCGATCATAAATCTGTCCTCCAGTAAACTACATTTAATAACATCTTAGCAACCGATTAGATAATTTTCACTGCAGAATATTTCAACTGATCAATGGAAAAAGAAATAAATGCTGTTTTTTCCTTCTGGGATAACAGATGGAAAAAAGTTCTTGTTTACCTCTCACATGATAATTCTTTTTGAGGTATAAAATAATAGTTACAGGAGATTATAAAATATACTTAAAAAGCAAAATAATTTTTTAACATTTAATTATTTAATCCTAAGTCTAACTAAAACAAGCTTTAGCTACTTCCTGTAAAATTTACTTTTCCTGAACTAGAGTGATCGGATCTACATATAGAAACTTGTGTTTTAAGCATGACTAAATTGGCATTGAAGCTTTTCGTTTGTCATATTAAATTTGCACAAACACATAATGTGTGTATAATTTTATTTTATTTTATTATTTTCATAAGTAACTCAAGACATCAAATGCTCCTTCCTCCTATTTTCCCCACAATAACAACCCTGTGAGTGGGTTGGATTGAGCTAGTGTGACTGGTCCATTGTCACCCAGCTATCTTTCATGCCAAAGGCAGGACTAGAATTAACAGCCTTTTGATTTCTGGCCTTGTTCTTTAATACTTGTAGAATGTGAGAGGTATGTTCTTTGGACTAGGACAGTGATCCCGAACCTATGACACACGTGCCATCCATTTCTGAGGGCACGAAAGGCATTGCCCTGTCAGCTCCAGCGCACTTGGGTGTGCTGTCCAGCTGATTTTCAGCCTTGATTTTCAGCCTTGATTTTCAGCCGTTTTTTACCCTCCGGAGGCTTTAGTCCATTCCTGAACTTCCAGTTTGCCCGTAGGTCCATTTTTTGCCTTCAGAAGTCTTCGCTGAAGCCTCCAGAGGGTGAAAAACAGTCCCACGGGCAAACCAAAAGTCCCGTTGAGCCGCTTTTCACCCTCTGGAAGTTTCAGGGAAGCCTCCTGAACCCTCTGGAGGGTGAAAAACAGCCCAATGTGTGTGTGTGTGCATGTGCATGCGCAGTGCAGTGCAGTGTGCGTGGGGGGTTTGTGTGTTGGCCCGTGTGCGTGCACTAGTGTGTGCGGGCTCCAATTTTTGGCATGCAAGAAGAAAAAGGTTAGCCATCACTAAACTAGGAGGAAGCTTTTTTGTTTGATGACTTATGCTTCTCCTTTCAGATCTTCACCTTATATAGGAGTTGGTTAGAGTGCAACAGCTACAGAGTGCAGCTGTACGATCCTGGGAAAAGGTGTACCTGATTTAAGTACTTGCAAATGGGGCTCCTGGATATTCTGAAACACCATTTTAGTCTGAAGGGCTGGGCAGTCTTACTAGATACAGATGTATGATAGAATGTGTAGCAAAATGGTTCTTCATTGAAAGTTTTAAATTAGACAAAAATATTTTTGCAACAACATTTGCAAAATGTTGCAAGTGGGATGATGGGAATTGGAGATACAAACCCTTTCCTTCTGTATGCCTGGCAGTTGATTAGGAATATCCTCTGTCATAACCTTCCAACCATTTCAGCATGCTTATAATGAGCAGTGCTCGAGTTTGTAAAATGGTTGTTTTCTTTGCTTCTACTCTGCATTAAAAAAAGTATTTCAAGGCATTCTTTGCGGTAGAGCATTTTCTGTACATTCCTCATTCCAAGGTGATGTTGAGTCAGGCTGTTGAGGGCAGGAACCGAGATATGCATGCCTATATGTATTTGTCTATTAATGTGGTAGGGCGGTTTAGTCCTAATTTTTATGGGGACTATATGCTCATCATTTGTCCTCACAATTAGAGTGCTGCAAAATAGATTTTGGGTTTAAGCTCAAATGGGCACATATTTTATCAAATGTTCCCTTAACCACCTTACAATAATAAAGCTACATACAGCAGATTAATATGGAAGCTATCTAGGGAATTGTAGAAGATTGAGATCACCTAGAGAGAATGAAAACAATAGCAATATTTTCAGTATGCTAGATTTTCCAGAATAAAAGAAAATTGATCCACATTTCTAATTTTTATAGAATTAAGGCTTTTCTCTAACTCCCCATTAATTGTTTAAAGAATTGATGTAGAAATTTCCATAAAAGTGGGATAAGAAATACTTCCAGTTATCTGTTGAAATGAGTTTTACCTAAGATTTGCCATACATTAATTTTTAAAGGCAACAATTCTAAATCTGATTGAATGAAACAAAGGAGAACACATCATTGCTACCTTTGTGGTCTATTTTCTTCCTAGCCAAACAAAAAACTTACTCTTAATAATTAGAAGTAATTGTTGGTCCATTTCCCTGTTTTTGTTGATGTATAGTAAAGTTCTAAACATGTCTTTTACTTGAGAATGAAAAAGGTTGTACCCCCCTTTAAAAATAATGCACCGAAACACCTGTCAGATACAGTTAAAATAAATTGAATGAAATGAACGAACAGTGGGATGAAAAAGAATAACTCCCCTTTTTTCGAATAGCTAGATACACTTTATAAAAATGGAAATAAATAAGGTATCAATTAGGTGTTGATTTTGTACTTTTCAGATTGTGCATAGAGGTAGGTGCCTGTTATCTCCCCTAGGTAATCTGATGCAATCCTGTTGGAAGTTTTACGTATACAGTTTACTGATTTAAGCAAGTGTGCTTTTCTAGGCTGAATGAATCAGTGTTATTGAAATTTGGAATACACATACACACGGGGGGGGGGGGGAGAGGAGATCAAACATCTTTATTTTCACTCAGGATAGAATATCATATACTGTATCAAGAAGCAATCAAATTTTAATATTTCTATAAAATTATGATGGGAATATGCTGGTGCTTTTGCAGATCATCATTGTCAGCATGTTATTTTGCTTCAGATAGGCATCAGTCTTTGAATTCATCCTGGAATAGTTTAGTGTTGATGATGATGACAAAGGAATGCCCAGGGAGAACTGGTCAGTTATAAACAATGAACACTTGTTTATATGGTCTTGTGTTTCTTTAATGCCACTATTGAAAAGGTTATACTGACAATTTAACTTTGGAATTAAAGAGAAACACACACACAAACAAAATTTAAAAGCTTGATCTTTTATTGCACAATTCAAATTATATTGAACCAAACAAAGCATTTGAAAATAAAAATCTCCAAGCAATATAAGTTTCCTAAAAGACATAAATTTTAGAGTCTCCCCTTCTCCCCATTTTTTTTTTTTTTTGCCCTGGGAGTTTCAGTTTTGGGTTGTCATCTTGTTGAGTTTAATTAATAAGATAAAATATAAATTAGTTTTAATTGATAAATCAGTATGGGTAATCACTAGAAGCTTTAATCACAAACTTAAATTCCCATTGATTAATTGGTATGATAAGAAATGTGGAAATTTCAAATGGGGTGCATTTTTGTTACCAACAGTGTTAAATTTTGTCTGTTTACTTTTAAATAAACTTCATAGTTGGGTTTTCCTTCATTCCAATTTGTATGGTAGTCAGAAGTTTTATTTTCAGATTTAAATTTTATTACTTTTCATTTAATGCAAAGAATGTAAATCAAAGCTGTTTAGTTGAAATTCTCAGAAGAAGGATATTGCTTGACTATTTATTTATTTGACCTTATACCACCTATCACACATCGGTGACTCTGGGTGGCTTACAATAAAATAGATAAAAACAATAAAAGAGATAATAGATAAAATAATATATATCATATACCTAATATGAAATAAAAGAACATAATTTGTTACTATTTCTTAGCAGATCTTGTTAGTATATTTGATGTATTATGTATTAGTTCAAAAGGCTAGTCTTATAAATTTGGTCTATAAGAAACAAAGAAGTTTTGTTTCCTAACTGGGTATATTAGGGGCTTTATGCCAGGTGAGAAATTAAATTGCTCTTAAGGGAAGCTCCATGTTACTTTCGATGTTTCCTTACAAAAACATTTTGCTCAGTTTTTCTATGATTATATAAATATATATATATACCAGTAAGTATTTTATATTTTCACAAAGAAGAAAAGAGATTCAAAAGTGTTTAATAGGTCGTTATTTAAACTCAATCTTCATTAGGTAGAAATAGGTAAGTGAAAAATGCCTTGTTCTAAATTTCAAATGTCAAATGACAGCTTACTGATATTCATACACAAAACTGTAAATTATGTTTTAAGAGCCAGTTTGGTGTAGTGGTTAGGATATCAAACTAAATTCTAGTCCTGCATTAGGTAGAAATCCAGATGGCTGACCCTGAATTAGCCACTTTGTCTCAGCCCAAGGAAGGAGGCAATGGCAAACTATTTCTGAAAAACCTTGCCAAGAAAACTGCAAAAACTTGTCTTTGAGAATTGGACACAATTGAATGAAGAAAAAAAATGCTGAGTAGAATATGTAGCATTTAAGGTACTTTAAAAAAACTGGATGTCAAACTACTTTTTAAAAAATGTAAACACATTTGGATCAGTTAGCACATAGTAATTTTGTTGACTATACCAGATTTTAAATATATAATATATATCTTAAATCCATTGTTACCTATAAAAATTATAACATAAATAAACTATAGAAGTCAGTCTACTCCTAATACATATACAGGAGTGTGTGTGTTTGTGTGTGTGTGTGTGTATAATATCAGAGCAGAAAAGAAAAGGTTCTTTAAAAACATGTTTATAACAATCATGAAGGTGCTATTTATAGTAGAAGTATAGAAGCCGTAATACAAACATCCCACACTATTCCTAAAAGCTCTGAATGCAGCCTAATAGAGCCCTTGCCAAAATTTTGCTAAAGTGTAATTTTTAATGCGGTTGAAAAAGAAAATAGTTGAACACACAATAAGTCATACTAATTCTATTTAATTGTTTGATTTTAATTAAATTTAACTTTGAATTAAATTAAATTTAGCTTTTGTCCACGATCATTTCTGTATCCTGGGCACACATACTCTTTGCAGCATGAACTATTCTGCATGTTTCTGAAAAGCCAGATATAGCTTATTTTTACAATATATTTGCAGTTGTATCATAACTTGTCGCTAAGGCTCATATTCTTACAAGACATTTCAGTGAAGGCCACTAGATTTATTTATTTTAATTATATGTTGGCTTTCAAAAGTTCTGTGTAATTCTGTCCCTTCCTCACCCAGGACGACAAAATAAAATTGGTCACATTGGACCAAATGTGACATCTTTGTTAAGAAGAATTTGAAGCTATACTGTCTCCTCACTAAATAATTATATTGAGACATTTAATAACCTTTTATTAATATAAACTAAGCCTCAATTTTAATAGGGGAAAGTGCTGAGCAAATTGTAATGTGAATAATGTGAAAAATGTCCAACACTTAAATATTTAGAAGTTTAATTTCAGTTGGGGTTGAGGATTTCCAGAATGTATAGGGAAAGATGAAATATAACTAGGATCATAAGAGGGAAGAATTTGAAAAAAAATTGGAGAAGGAGGTTCCAGGCAAAGGGGCATCAAAATACATGGAAGTACTTGCAATTTGGCTGTGAGGTTATGATAATGTAAATTGAATTTCTGACTCAACACAGTTGCTTGCTGTTGGTTCTGCTCTAAACACGCTCCATAAAACAGTTCATTTTCCCTCCTATATAAACAAAAAGTGGCTTTAGAAGTTAAGAATTATAGTGTGTTCTTTAGTTTTAACAGAGAAATTACTGCCCTGTAATAAAATGTATACTGTTTATTTAGTGGTAAGTTTTGTATAATACTGGGAAAAGTGGTAGTCAATAAGGAAAACATTGCATTTTGATAAATACTCTAGGATGTGCTGTCCTTTTTAACTTCAACATTTGAGGAGCTTCAAAAGGATACATTTCTTCTGATCTTGAGGCTTCTGTGACTGATAGCAGGGACCAAAAATTATAGTAATAAAAGAAATCTACCTTGTTCTGCATACAAATGGATGGTGTGACAAGTTAGCACAGAAACATGCTTATTTGTACAATAGAGATAAAAAGATTACTGTTCATGGAAGTTGCTGTGGTATGACTCCTTTTAAATTTTTCATGATGGTCAAGGAATGAAGTTATGGATTAGCATTTCATGCTATTTTCAGTGGTAGCTAAGTGGTGGCTGGGAAAAATATCCTTGAAATATTTACCTTTCAGTATGAAAAGCTCAAGGTGAGCATTCAAAATGTCTTTAGCTTTATTTTAATGAGAGTTAACATGAGTGAGTTGGCTGTCTCACACATTCACATTGGCAGGGAGGGGGTTATACAGTAAAACATTTTATTGATGTTTGCTATTTAATTTTGAAATTTTAACATCGTTCATACAATACGTGTGTAAATGGTGTCATGTCAAGATTTGCCTGAGCTATTTAGACATTATCTAGTAAAATATTTATGAATAATTTTTGTAGAAGTTAGTGGTAGGAATTTTTTGCCCTGTCTTTCTCCCTTAAACCTCCCCCAAAATAACACACTAAACCATTAAAACTTATTAAAATAGTAGCAAGGAAAAAAAGTAACTTAACCATTTTGAAATCATAGTATTCAGTTTTCTTTATACTTTTTTTTGGTAAAGAAACCTTACTATGTACATAGAATTCTAATGAAGGTTCTCTGTTGGGGATATACATGCCTCTAAGATTTGAAACATCCTAGAAACTCTAGAAGCCTTCCAAAAAGAAATATGATATGCATACAACTTCAGAAATTTTGAAAGATTCTCCAGACATCTCCCTGCAAGTGTCTTTCTTTTGTTTTTAATCCAATTTCAATTTATTCCTTCACAATCCTTAAAAGGGGCCTTTTTGATATTATATGGGAAAGAACTGGGAATTGTAAATTAATGGTAAATGGTTCTAGCATAAACTGAATGACAGTTCACCTTGAAGGAAAACAACTTTTCTCATAACATGTGGTTCTTAAAATGTGAGCTTGGTGTACAATATCACATTTACCTTAATATTAGATAAGCATTTTGTGGTTCTTCTCTGAAACTACCTTTTTAATTTGGAGGGCATTTCTGCAAGCCAATGTTTTTAACCCTTTTCTGATTTAGTACTGTTTATTATGCAGAAGGTTAATAAAGAAATTATTGTGCTGATACATATTGACTTAGCCATTGATTTATGACCAGCCACTTAATGAATGTTCGAAGTTACAATTCATCCCCCAAAAAACGACAATCCATTTTTGAAGTTACAGTAACCCCTCCAAAAACGCCAATTAGAAAACATGGATTTACTTAGCAATTGAAGTGTTTGCTTAACAACCGTGGTGTTGATTTAATGCCACCAAAAAAAATTAGGTCCAGTCACATGATGCCTTGACTTATGACTGCAACAATTTATGATCATAATTCTGGGCTCAGTTATGGTGTAAGTCAAGGACTACCTATAGGTACAGATACCTAGATTAAAATAGAAAAAAATTGAAGTTTGCTTCATTCTCTTGTTTGTAGGATTAGTAGGCATACACATGCATTCATTTGTGAAGAGTTTTATTTAACTACCAATATACTTTAGGACTTAAATTTTGAATTGATTTAATTGAAAGATTAATTGCTTAAACCTTTAGTCAAACAATAGAAGGCAAAATTTAAATACATTTAGGTAATTTTAATGGATTGCCATGAGAGTATTTTTGGTTTCTTGTTTTAAAACTAGTTTAAATTGAGGATAATCTGATAAGTACTTTAAAACATAATGAAAATTGGCAAAAATTAACCTAGCATGCGTTTATTAAATTATAATTATAATCCCTTCAGTATTTCAAAAGGGCATTTATATTTATTCTTTTATTATAAGTGCATGCATTTAAATTGATTAATTGTTTAATTTGTGAAAAGACAAGTTCTTCCAACATTAAAAGTTCTTCAATAAAGCATATGGTTGTAAAGGATTAATTCTAAAATAATTTTCCATTGATATTTTTACTTTCAAACACCTGTTGAAATAAAAATAGCTTGTGTTGCTTCAGAAGATGCTCAGATTTGGACTTTCCTGAGCCACATGCTGCTGGGGGGGGGGGCACCTCTTGTAGTGAAATATGCCACAGATATTTGAATTTGCTTTTTCATCTAGGCTCAGTTGTTGATAAGTACAATATTTTTGGAATTATTACTAACCTCTCTGTCACTAGTGATAAGCATGCAAACTCAGTGAGAAGACTGATAATAAAAAAAACCCATGACTGAGCCCCCTGTTTAGTAGAATTATTTGGGAATAGTGTTTGAACTAGATCTTTAATGTTCAGTGTAGAAAATTCTGAGTGTCAAATTTTTTTAAGACCTAACAATCCCTATTTTATGTATGGGAAGCATTATTAAGAGACTATTCTAAAGTTTAGATTTGTATTTTAAGAGAAATCTATTGTTATATTAAGTGAAATTATAACAAACTTCGAATGGTATTGCTTCATAGATTTAACAATTAAAAACAATATTTTAGAACAAACATAGAAGAAATTATATATGTGGTTTAAAAGCTTCAAGGAACTTGTAGAGCAAGATCTGTGTTGAGCAATACATGTGCTAATACTGTAACTGTCTTCCGTTTTGCAGCTTGCAAAGTCTCAGCATCTGCTGTTAAATATTGACAGGATTCATTTTTATTTTAGGTAATAGTACCCAAAATCATAAGAGAATATAACTGATTAAACTTTCTTGCTGATGATTAATATATTTTAATGTTTTTATTCATTCAAAAATAAAGAAGTTTCTTTTTTTAAAATATCATTCATTATACTCATAAATATATACCTTTATTTCTGTCTCTTCTAGATCAATTTGCCTTGCTTTCTTTCTAATAAAGAAAACTTGTTCTCATTTTGTTTTTAAAATTGGTGCCAGTGCACATTGACAGTAATACAGTAATACAGTAATACAGTTAATATTTACATGGAAAATGCATCTAGAAGGGAGAATAACTTGGTGGGAAGTGGAGATGGCAGAATTTAAAAAAATCTTTTCTTGGGAAGTAGCTCACAATATCACTCATAAGCTGTTTATGTTGCTTTTGATAAATTACCATGTTTAAAAGCATGATTGGCACTGAAGGGTTTAGGTTTTTGAATAAAATCTTCCAAATTGTTTTTATTCTCTCTCTTCAGTTGCCTTTAGCTTGGCTTAGAGGCCTCTGTTAAAGTTGTATTGCAATCTGGAAGACAGAATGATTTTGCATTAAAAGAAGGAGAAGAAGGAGAAAATCATAGGAAGAAAAACCCTTTTTGCTTTTTGGACGAATCTTCCTGATAATTTGCTAAAGCTCATTTGAATTTTAAGCACTTCTTTAATCTTCAAAGGCTAAATTGCTTTATGAATATGCATGGTGTGGGCAGACTTTAGTTCATTACCTAGTTGTAAATTCTAATGACCATTAGGTCCTTGCAGTAATTGCGAATTGTTTTGCATTTTTGATTGGCCTATTAACATGTGCAGTCTGCACACATCAGGCCAAACTGTCAGGCTGCTGAAGGAAAGGGGGAGAGAGAAGGGGAGGGGGAAAAAGGTGAAAATTGTTTATAGCACTAAGATTCTTAGATTTTTTTTTCAATCTCAGAAAATTGATGATGTAGAAAAAAAAATTAAAGCAGTGTTTTCAGCACCCCCTTCCTCAAGATTGAAAGTTCACCAAGAGATTTGACATATTTAATTTACATGATGACTTTGCACTCCTTCATTAATGCAATTTGCATATGAAGCTGTTGTTAATCACTTTTGATCATGTTTTGTGTATTAGCTGCCTCAGTAGCTCTTCTCCCTTGGATGCTCTAGTCGAATGCAACAAAATGATGCCTTCTTTCTTGCCAAGTTTCCTTTAGTGAATTGAGGAATTAGACGTGTAACCTGGAGTAATTAAGTATATTTTATCTATTCTCTTTTAATGTTAAGTACAGTTTGTGGAAGTGTAGAATTAAATTGCTCCCATTTGGGGGAGACATTTCTTTTAACAAATTTTAGCTATATCTACATACAGTCATGTACATACCTTTTCTCTTAAGTGAAAAATATATACTGGCATGAAATATACCTACCATCTCTCCCTCTTGAGTGACATGGAACAAGTAAAATTCATTCTCTTTTTTTATCCATATGATAGGTTAAAATCTTAGCTGCAGCAAATGTGGAGATGTTATAAAATTTGGAATACAGTGCATTCCATTTCTTTCTTGCTCTTCTTTCTGCATCCAGGATTCAGGGCTTACCTGTTAGAAATAAGGAATAGGCTTATATATAGGAAGGGGGTAAATACCCTAAACTGAATAAGACCATTAGTTTGTCTACCCCAGAATTATTTTCATGGTGAGCAGTAATAGCTTGTGAGGATTGAAGTCTGGGGTTTAGTACAGTCCTAGTAGGAGATGTAGGTGAGCTAGAGTCCACCTTTGTGTAAAATGGGAACTTGTTAATTTGTGGGAGTGGGTCTCCCCTCCAATGTATTGCAAATGTTTGCTTGTGTCTGGATCCTAAAATTAAAGACCAAGTACAAGGGCAGAGCACAGGGTAGTGGGGCAGTGGAGTTCAGTGTGACCAAAAGGACAGAGTTAGAGGAGAGATAGGCAGGTGGGCGAGATTTGAAGTGCATTCTGCAATTGTAAATGGGGCAGGTTGTCAGGCAACCAAATTTTGAACATGTGAACATATGGGCAGTGCAGTGGATTTAAATTTGAGGGTTGGGTGTAAGTGCCATTCATTTAGTAATTTTGTAACTTTAAATGGGAATAGTGAGGACTATCTGTATTTGATGTTCCTCAGTTGAGAAGATCAGTAATAGCATTTGAGTTTCTGTAAAATCTGATACTTGCTGCTGTTCAATGCTTTGTTACCAAGGACAAAGAACTGATGTAGGAAAAATAAAGGGAGCTGATAAAGTTTAGCACTGTTGACTCTGGCAGGCAGGCAGGCAATAGTTTTCAAGGGTCTAAAGAAGTATTTCTTAGCTTAGTAATAAACTGAGACAGTTTTTATGCAGAGCATTTCCTTATCTGTTAAGCTACAGCCATTCCCCCATCCTGGCCTAACTGACATATTCTCAGTTGTGTGATGGTGGTGAAACATCTCGCATGATCTATGTGACATTTTCATATCACTTCCTAGATTTGCTACAGCATCCTGGAAAGTGTTCCTAGAAAGTAGACAATGTAGAATGTTTATAGATCACAGGTTTATGAATTTGCAGATAGTAAACAAAGAGTGCTACCCAGTCTGGGCATTTTGTACTAATCATTTCAGAAGAAATCCGTGTGTGTGTGTGTGTGTGTGTGTGTGTGTGTGTGTGTGTGTATTATAT
The DNA here is from genome assembly GCA_032467955.1 of Pseudoxenodon macrops. Classification (NCBI taxonomy): domain Eukaryota; kingdom Metazoa; phylum Chordata; class Lepidosauria; order Squamata; family Pseudoxenodontidae; genus Pseudoxenodon; species Pseudoxenodon macrops. The sequence continues at coordinate 284,515 of JANHFT010003748.1, forward strand.
TTTGGAAACTGTTTCCTTCATTGCAGTGGATAAGAGACAAGGTGTTTCTTCAGTACATCAGCACCTAACCCCCAGAAACTAGGAATTTCAAAAATTGAATTGCTTAAATTAATTCCATTTGATATTTATTTATTCTATTTATCCATTATTTCCCTACAAAATAGACTCTGACTAAGGCAGGGGTCTTCAAACGTTTTGAACGTATCATCTCAGATGGGTACAGTTTACTGCTAAGTTCTGGCATGGGTTTGTATGGTTAATTGGTTCCCCGCTTCGCAGCTGATGGCTCTGAGGATCCTTCGGTCGCCCGTCGCTGGCAGATGACATCACCGGAGTGCCACATGGCTCTGCTGCCTCTGATGTTGCCGTTAGCCCTGACTAATGGTGAGCCGAAACGGGGCTTGACAGGTGGCTCCCTACCAGGCCACTCCCTGGAAGATAAAACACAGGCATTATTCACTATTCTATGGGTCCTGGGGGCCCCAGCTTGTGCGGGTACCGTTTATGAAACCTCCGCAGGAGCTGGGTCGCATTGACGTCCGCAGACATCACCCAGGAGGCGTCAGCATCAGTGAACCCCTTCCACTTACTGTAATTTACCCCTATATTTTCTTGAGTCTAGTACTGCTTCTATTTCGTATTCGTTCCCCATTACTGGGCCGTTTTTTATCGGCTTGTAATTTGTGTCCTGGCTAAGTCTTTGGTCACCAACTCCTACACCCTTGACTGCCCATTCCCTTGGGGTTCATTGTAATTGTAATTGCTGTCGAAGGACAGTTCAGGAATTGCCTTGAGTTCCTTACCATGTAGTATATGGAACTGGGCATATCCTGTGCTACTATGCACAGTGTTATTGTGAATGGGAGAAGGCCCGCCCAATCCGTCTGTTGGTACGTGACGTAGCATCTCAGATACCTCTCTACCATGGCATTGGCCCTTTCGGCAACCCTGTTGGTACTAGGGTGGAACGCCGAACTTAGGCCTTGAGTGGAACCAATTAACCGTACAAACTCACGGCAGAACTTAGCAGTAAACTGTACCCCCTGTCTGAGATGATACGTTTCGGAACACCGTGTAGTCGGCATATCTGCTATATAACAGTTTGGTCAGCTTACGTGCAGATGGCAGGCCTGTACATGGGATAAAATGGGCCTGTTTGGAAAACAGGTCTATAACAGTCCATATTACCGTACAGCCATTGCTAGGGAGCAGGTCAACAATAAAGTCCATAGCAATGTCCTGCCAAGGCTGGTCAGGTGTTGCTATGGTTTGTAAGAGTCCAGGCAGCCTCCCTGGCTGTGTCTTCGTGATAGCACACTTCGGACAGCCTTTGACATATTTTTCCACGTCACCTCGTATTCTTGGCCACCAGAATTGTCGTTTCACCAAATGTAATGTCTTTAGAAAACTGAAATGTCCAGCTTGTTTTACATCGTGACATCGATGTAACACCCTGGATCTTAAATGTTCTGGGATGTATAGTTTATCATTATGCTAAGATAGTCCATCCCTGACTTACACAACGTAGGATTATCGTGCACCCACTGGTTGGTCACAAGACTGGTCCGTAGGACCTGTAGTAGGTTATCACTTGACGTCGAGGCCTGTTTGGTAGCTACATTAGGATGTGCTGGTAGGATAGCCTGTGCCACATTCTCCCTCCAGCAGTTATATTGTGCATCCTGGATAGAGCATCGGCCCCTCAGATTGTTGGGGGGGGGGGCGGACCAGCAGGGTGGACGTGCTAGGTGAGTATGTTACCAGGTGGGCATGTGACTGGGTGGGCGTGGCCAATTTAGCAATCCACTTTGCCTTTGTCCTTGCTGTCCTTGCTCAACCCAAGGAATCCATTTACTTAAGACACCCCCACTCCAAAGGGAAAAAGAGCACAAACTTTCTTGCCACTTGCCTAACTTCATTACAACAGCAGCTTCAGGCTCCTTAAAATAGGCTATTAAAAAAAGAATAAAACAAACATGATTTCCTTCAAAATAACTCCTGATCATATGTTTCAGATGACCACACAATAAACCAGATTGAGAACTGCACCAATTAAGACTGCAACTAAAACCCCCAAGATGGGTATTGGGAGATATTGGAAGCAGACGGAAGAAGGCGAAAATCAACACACACACACAGCCTCCAATGGTGAATTAAGGAGGGATAATGGTCCCTCAGACTGTTGGGGGCCAGGCTATAGTTTGAAAAAAAAATGAACAAATTTCTATGAACACTGTGCATATCTTTATTTGTAGTGCAAAAAAACATGAAATAATACAATATTTAAAATGAAGAACAATTTTAACTAACATAAATATATTATTGATTCAGTGGGAAGTGTGGGCCTGCTTAATTGGGATTACAGGGTTAAAGGTCTTTTAAGCCTGGAGGAGAATTCACAAACTGATTTGCTTTTTGCCACACTTGTGCATGTATGAATGCACATATGAATATCTACCAAAATTGTTCAGCAACCAATTTGGTGGATGTACTTTATATATGGGAAGAATCAAAGCAGTGGGTAAATTCTCCTTCAGGCATTATACTGAAGTTGCATTTGACTTAGTGTTAGCCAACTTCAGCTGATTTTGAAAAAGCTAGGAGACATGGAGTCATGTCACCCACCCACTTTTAAAGGGCTACTTTAAAAGCAGCCCCTCCCCTATTCACCCCTCCCCTTCTCATTTTTAAAGCGTTTTTAGCAATAGCAATAGCACTTAGACATACCACTTCATAGTGCTTTTTTCAGACTTCTCTAAGCAGTTTACAGAGTCAGCATATTGCCCCCAACAATCTGGGTCCTCATTTTACCCACCTTGGAAGGATGGGAGGCTGAGTTAACCTTGAACCGGTGAGATTTGAACTGCCGAACTACAGCTAGCAGTCAGCTGAAGTAGCCTGCAGTACTGCATTCTAACCACTGTGTCACCTTGGCTCACCTCGGTACATTTAATATATCACTTTTCATGAAGGAAAAACAAGTAGTGGGGCATTATTTCACATTCAAAAGTTAAACTACTCAAATTGCTTCACTTACTACTACATCTCCTTTTTGAATGTTACAAAACACTAAAAATAGCATAAAAATGTCAAAAGCTTTAAGAATAAAAGGGCATATACTTTGATCTTATTTTAATACTTCCATACATTTCTTGGAAAACCACATATTTTGTAATAAAATGAATCTATAAACATTTAATGATATCACAATAATCCAGCCAATCATTGTGACAGGCTTTATTATTCATAATAGTTATTACTAGGGATAAGTTTCAAAGAATATTAATCATAAATGTAATATTCTACGTACCATTTCTTCTTTTTCAGATTCACTTTTTATGCGTGTAGACATCAAATGATCAATGTCATTCATTTGTACACTGTTGGAAAATGCAGATGCCTCTGAATTTTTAGATGGAAATGATGAAACTCTTCTAAGATAAACTCTCTCTTCTTTAAAGAGACCAAATTTTTTCCTCAATTGAAAATACTGTTTTTTCTGTTTTTCTTGGATATGCTTCATCCAAACTGGCATTCCTGAAGTTATTTTAACCTAAAATAGTAAACATTACTAATTTCAAACATTTTATTCCTTAAAGTAATTTACAAGACAGTAAACGTGTATATATTGATCTATAAAAAAAATCTTATAAAATATAAGCATCTACCGTATTTTTCTGACTATAAGACGCTACTTTTTACCCCAAAAAAGAGGGTGAAAACTTGGGTGCGTCTTAT
>JANHFT010003748.1:294300-309392 GCA_032467955.1 Pseudoxenodon macrops
AACTCTTCCAAAGTCTTTCAAGATCAGTCTGTGGGGCAATGTTAAACAAAGTTCAAAACTAAGCAAGAAAATTCAATACCAAACCAGAAGTCAGAGTCACACATGGAGCTGCGAGATGACTTCAAACGAGTTCTGAATGAGTTGTTTCTTGCAACTCATACATCCGGGAGTTCTGCCTGCCTAATCCCGAGTAGCCCTTTTTCCTCGCAACTGCTCTTGTCTTCTAGCAGCTCTGCGCATCTGCGTATTAGGAACTGTCCCTCTACATCACTGCTATCAGACTCTGCAGGCTCCGGCACACAACTCCCAGATGGCCCTGGCCCCATCTCTGCCTCTGATGCAGAGACCCGGTCCGAGCCTTCCCTAGACTCCAGAGCTGACAAAAGCAGTCCTTTCATGCCTCAGATTCAGGACTGGAGTTCAACCAGCCCCAGAGACCATTTCTGGTCAAACAAGGGAGGCAGCCAGACAGGTCTTGTTTTAGGAGCAGACAGCTCCATGAAAGGGGTAAGCACCCCTTTTGTGGCTCTGGAAGTTGCCCGCTAAAGAGAGGACTGCTGCTCCCATTGGAGGCCGCTTAGATCCTTTTGCCCATCAATGGGAGGCTACAACTTTTTGACGCTTGGGTCATTAATACCGTAGTGTTTGGTCTGTCTCTTGAGTTCCTGGCTCCTCCCCTGAGTTTCTTCATAAGATGCCCTGTGTCAAGGGACACAACTAAAAGTAGCTTGATGGATTCAGCTATTCCGCATTTGCTGGACATTCAGGCCATTCAACCGGTCCCTTGGGACCAGCAAGGGCAAGGCTTTTATTCTATTATATTCATGGTCCCAAAGAGCTTGGGGAGCTGGAGACCTATTTTGGATCTCAAGAGACTGAACAAATTCCTCGCGTACAAGTGTTTTAAAATCCACTCCCTCAGTTCTATTCCAGAGGGTATTCGGGAGGGTGACTTTCTGAACTCTATTGACCTAACAGAGGCGTATTTACATGTTCCTGTCTTGTCAGACAACTGGTGTTTCCTTCGTTTCTTTATTATTATTATTTTTATTATTTATTAAATTTTTATACCGCCCTTCTCTCAAGAGACTCAGACATAGTTTCTACTATGCTGGCAGACACTTTCAATATAAGGCCATGCCATTCGGTCTTTTGTCAGCACCCTGGACTTTTATAAAGATATTGGCGGCTTTGACGGCCTATTTTAGGGCAATCCCAGTCCAATTGCAGTGTTATCTGGACGACATTTTAATTCAGTACCCTTCCGGCCTTCAGGCCAAGGAGGATCTGAGAATAATCATTCAGGTGTTTCAGGAACATGGCTTTTCAATTAATGTCAAGAAGAGTCATCTCTCTCTTACCCCACCAGATTGCTGCACTTAGGGGCAATCATAGACTCTTCAGTGTGTGTGGTATATATTTCCCCGGAAAGACAGTCCAGTCTGCAGATATTGACAAACCACATTCTGGACGAAGGAATAGTTTCCTTGGCTCTCCTTTCGCAACTCCTGGGAAAGATGGTATCATGCATAGCAATTGCGCCAGGACACTGCCTTACCAGAGATCTAGCAGGAGCAACTCATCAATTGGAATCTGGGTTCCTCAGGTACTGCAGTCACTCAGATGGTGGAGGCCATCACCAGGGGATGTTCATTCAAGATGCCCAGATGACTTACCATCATGACAGATACCAGTCTATTTGGCTGGGGCCCCCATTTCCGGTCATTGATAGCTCAGGGCCAGTGGACTCAATTGGATTTGACCCATAATATCAATTGGCTGGAGTTAAGGGCCGCACATTTGGAGCTAAAGAAATTCCAGGACTCTGTATCTGGACAACACATCCTCATTTTGATGGACAATGTATCAGCCAAGGCCCACATAAATCATTACGAGGGTACCCATTCCAGGTCCCTCATGCAGGAGTTGAAACGCTGGGCCTATGGGCAGAGAGAGACACCTTCTGTCCCTCAGAGCAGATCATATTTCAGAGGTGAGCAATGCACAGGCAGAGACTGGCTCAGGTGGACCAAAGTGGACCAGTTAGAATGGCGCCTGCACCCATCATTGTTCCAGGAGCTGACAGTACGCTTCGGCTCTCCAGTCCTGTATCTCTTTGCTACCCCAGACAACCGCCAGCTGCCTCGGTTCTTTTTCAGGTACCTGGCACCAGGAGCGGTGGGAACGAATGCCCTCTGCAGTCCATGGTTTCCTTTATGCCTTCCCCCCTTCCTTTAATTCTGGGAGTAATCAGGAAGGTTCTGGAGGAGAGGGCCCAAATAGTTCTGCTGGCCCCTTATTCGCCCAGGAGAGCATGGTTTGCCGACCTGATCAACCTGTCAGTGGCACAACCCTGGAGGATTCCTCGGGACAGAATCTCCTTCAGCCAGGGGGCCTTGATCCCTCCAGAACTGCAGTGGTTCCAGCTGACGGCCTGGCATTTGAGTGGAGAGTCCTGAGTCAGGAGAACTTTTCCTCCAGGGTGATCAGAACAATACAGGCTTTTAGGAGGCCTTCCACAGACAGGATATAAAATGTAACCTGGACTTTATTTTGCAGCTGGTGCTCCCGAAAAGACATTAAACCCTATTTGGTGTCTCTGGCTCAAATACTTGAGTTTCTCCAGGAGGGGCTCGACAGGGGTCTGATGCCTAACACCATCCGCAGGCAGGTAGCAGCCCTGTCTTCGGCCCTGTTGTATGGAGCAAGGGAATCTCTTTCCCAACACCCCACAATCTCGATTCCTCAGAGGCACAACAAACTTAACACCACGAGTAGTACATAGGTATCCAACCTGGGACCTGTCCAGGGTGTTGCACACTTTCACAGGGAGTCCATTTGAACCTTTAAGGAGTATGAGCTTGCGCTTTCTAACTTACAAGGTGGCGTTCCTGGTGGCCATGACTTCGGCCAGAAGGATATCGGAGCTGGCTGTCATCTCAGTGAGGGAAAACTTACGTATCTTTCACCCTGACAGGGTGGTGTTAAGACTGGATCCCTCCTTCATTCCAAGGTCAATACCTGGTTCCATTGGGCCCAGGAATTGATACTGCCAAACGTCTATCTGGGGCCTACTCATGCCCTTGAGCAGAAGTGGCACACCTTGGATGTCAAGAGGTTTCTCCATGTTTACATCAAAAGGACTGCCTTCTTTCGGAGGATGGAGTTCCTATTTATCTATTTCCAGCTTTCATCTATGGGCACCAAGGCCAGCCCATCGACTGTGGGATAGTGGATCCGGGTGTGTATAGGCAAGGCCTACTCTTCCGAGGCCTCAGAATATCATGGCCCATTCCACCAGGAGCGCGGCCATGACAATGGCGTGGGCGACATAGGCCTCTATAGAGGAGGTCTGTCGAGCGGCGACCTGGTCTTCTCCATCTCCATTCATCCGTCATTACAAGTTGGACACCTATGCTTCAGTGGAGGCGGCCTTTGGCAGTTGAGTCCTTCACAGGATCCACACGGTGCATGGGACTAGGGACCAGACTGCTCCCCACCTGCAATACTGACCGGCTTTGATAAGTCCCATTCCTGTATAATCTTCCCCTCCACTATGGAGAAGGGCCGTTGGCCATACCTGATACGTTGCTTCTCATACTAGAGGAAGATTATCTAGCCCCACCCTAAGAGACCGTCTGGTCCATAGTCCAGGAGGGGCTATTGTTTTCACAGGATGCAAGTCTCATCATAGTGCCCTTGTCGAATTGGAATATGAGAAGGAGCGTATCAGGTAGGACCAACACCCCTTCTAGATCATATTTGCGGCAAAAACTATGTCATGAGAAGAGAGAAAACAGTGAAGTAACTAATAGGCTAATGGGTTGAAATAACGCCAACATTGTGAGATGTCTACAGAAGTGGTTACTGGAGCATGTTTTTGCTCATGGTTAGGAGAACACTAAGATGACTTTTCTGAGAAAGTGACATGTATAGAAGGAATATTCCTTTATGGTGTAATTACTTTATGGAACAGTATCTTGAATATTATCTCATACTTTTCACTTTGGGTCATTTTCCATGAAACTCACATTCAAGTGCCTAGTTCATTTCAGGAAAGAGTGGTGATGAAATTTTATTGCTTCTCGGTGGAAGCAAGATTGAATAAAAATGCGCTTTATAAAAAGCACAGAAATAAAATCTGTTCATTATTAGCAGTACTTTTCTATATGGCATTAATTAGTATTAGCATTACAATAGTGTTAGATAGCCGTATTAGAATGGACAGTAGTTTTCTTTCACTAAAATACTGATGAAAATTTCTAACATCTTTGGAGCACACTTCAAGCATTCTGCATATATAAAATGATACCCATAAATGGTTTAACAACAGTGCCAACAACCAGAATCTCTCCCCCCCCCGAGAGCTACCATTGGGACAGGTAGTAGCCTTAAAGAAGTTTGCAAATCTGTTTAGTGAACACACAAAATATCTTAAATTCTTCTAATCATTCATGCAGATTGTCAGGAAGGAAATCTTTATATAAATATAATACAGTTTTCAGGAAAATTAACCCTGTTGAATCAGATTGAATTTAATTCTTCATAGCTCTTCTATTATTTATCTATTAATCACTTTTCATTTTTCAACTGCCATATCCCTCTTTCGGATTATGATCAGAGTTGTTGTATTGGAATAGCTACCAGAAGGTTGGCTGTGCTATTTAAAAAAAGGAATTAGGACTTAATGTAGTTTTGAAATACCACATTTATTACTATATTTTAAAGCATATACCATATCTATTAAAGCATATAGTATAATCAATATGTTTGATTTTAAGTGCTATAAGATTCTTGGTTGTTTTTGCAAAACAATAGTTGCAATGATGTAAAATAGAAAACCTGAACTTTTGTGATATGAGCCACATCTCTGTAAATACTTATTTCTCCCCAAGGTATGAAAACAAAACTATTGGATCGCATGTGTGTATTTGGGAAAGAAATACAGCGACTAAGTAAGTCAATTATGAAAATTGTTCCTTTTTTCATGTCTGCAATTGTATGTCAGGTTTGGGTTACTTATTTGACATTTCTGGGGCGATCACTTTCCCAGTCTCCTTTCCTGTAATGCACCCTTTTTTTTTGCTCCAGTGGTTCTGTTCTAGGAAAAGTGGTACAGCCCAGTAGACTTGTCTTATATTAGAAAACTTGTTCTATTTGAACCATTTGCAGTTTGGTCTTTGTCAAAAAGGTTGGCAAGAAATACTGCTCTGGTTGTTTTTAGAAGTTAAAATTAGCTGCTGCTGCTTCTTTTCTGCCTGGAGCAATTAATTTTTTTTGGAGCAGTTAATCAGCTTTCAAAATGGTAAATACTAAAAATATAAAATAGTGACAATTTGCAAAACATTTTCAAATACATGTAGACTTGTACCCAGTGACACAAACACACATGTAGAACTGAAAATATTTTAATCACCTTGAGCTTTAGGAAAACATGTGCTCACAGAATAAAATCCATGAAAGCCTTCATATTTAATTTCCTTAATTTTTAAAAAAATGCATTTGTGAGAAAATGATTTTGTGGTCAATAGCAGCTGCTCCTGAGAAAGTGGTAGAGGCAAAGAGGTTAGTCGTAGGAGAGCAAGTACAACAAAGGGAAAATTGTACATTGAGATCATTATTTTGTTGTGCCTTAGTGTGGCCAGACTGGTTTGGCAGACAGAATGATAGATGGCTTTGTGAAGGGTCCCAGGGTGTGCCCTGGACTTGAAGCGTTATGTTTATCTTGAATGGAAAGGGAAAAGTGCAGACATAATCGATGTCTAGTTTTTTAGGACTGAGAGGGGTCAGGGAAAAGGGCCAGCATAGGGTGAATTGTGGGGGTGGGAGAATAAAGGGAGAGGAGAAAAATGGGAGGGGTTCAGTCCATAGTTGTAGCTGCCTATTAACGGATGAACTTGGCTGAAGTCCAGAGTGTGATGAGAGTGTCACATCCCAGGAGCATTTAGGTCTTTTCAATATTTTTTAATGCTTCCTGGCTGTACATAAAATGCTTATAGGTCTTTTGGCTAAAGGAGAGAAAGGCGGAGGGAAGGTGGGGAAAGGTGAATGCAGCTAAATTCTCCTCCCTTCAAAGAAAAAAACACTAACCCAGTTGAGACTAGTCTTTTGGCTATACAAACGAATTCTATCATCTTTCTTGGCTTGGTGTTCAGAAGAAAACGTAAAAAGAAGTTGTGTTAGTGCCAGTAACCTAAAGGCCCAAGCCAAAAAGAATTCCGTTTCCCCCCCCCAAGAGGGAAATTAAAGTGAAAGTATGTGCTTATGCACACACACATTCTGTGTTACAGAGATGAGAAAGGTTTGATGAACTATAATTGAGTTTTGTTAATGAAGAAATATTTGATGCTGGGAAAATATGGATTTTATTTTATGTTAACACAAACAGAGACTGTTAGCAAAACAGCTAAATGCTAAAAATATTACCTGAAAACAGTGGCATTCCTCCTAAAATTAATTTCTATGTGTTATTTGTCATTAACTTATTATTCTTTTTCATTAACTCACCAATTTTATTTTTACTAATTGATAATGTACTTTTTGCCCCTAGATGGCTATAGGTTAATGTAGGATGATTGCAGCATGTGGCCAATGGTTTGAGCCTATAGTTTCTTTTATATATCTACATGGTTTAAAATGTCTTAGTGTAGAATAGTGATTGATATCATTTGTTAAATCAGCACTGTTTATATACTACATCTCTGAGCTATAAAGTTCCATCCATAAGTGGGAATAATAAGACAGGGTTTTGGTAACTATTCAACCTAAGCTGATCTCAAAAATTAGACTTAGTGTATGATGTACATACTAGTAAGAGTGTAGATTAGAAAATTTAATTTTTTTTTGATGAAGGCAGTGACAAATTCCTTCCAGAGTACAGGTAGTCCTGAACTTGCAGCCATTTGTTTAGGGATCATTGAAAGTTACAATGACACTGAAAAAAGTGACTTATGACTGTTTTTCACACTTATAAACAGTGCAGCATTCCATAGTCATTGGCAGCTGGCATGTAATTATGATGGTTGTAGTATCAAGGGACATGTGATCACCTTTTAGACCTTCTAACAAGCAAAGTCAATGGAGAAGCCAGATTCACTTAACAACTATTACTAACTTAACAGCTGCAGTGATTCAATTAATAACTGTGGCAACAAAGGTTGTAAAATGTAACATAACTCACTTAACAACTGTCTTGCTTAGTAATGGAAATTTTGGGCTCAATTGTGGTAGTAAATTGAGGGCTACCTAGTATTTGCCAAAAAAAATTGCATGGATGTACTTATGAAGTCATAAGGAGTTGAGTTTGTCTTGGAAAAGTCTTTTACTGTTTTACTGTACAGGGCTATTGAAAGAAGCTTTTTTCTTCTAGTGGGAAGCAATGTCCAAACCTTGCTGAACATAACAGATCTCCAATTGTCACATCCCGTGATTAGTTATAAGCAATTATCTTGTGACCCATATTTGCCAACAAAGATCTGGTTCACACAATACTAAGCCCTAATGTGGTTGTTTGCATTGGATTCATTTTATGTTTGAACCAAGCCATTCTCCATTCTCCAACCAAGCCCTTTTATGGAAAACGAGGCACTCTAGTATAAAAACAATCTTTCCATAATTAAAGAGATTTTCAGAACTAGGATAATATAGCAGTTTGTAGCTTTGTGAAAGATTGGTGCATTTAAACACTTTAGCATTTTTTCTGCTGGACTATCTAGCTTTGTATAATATTATGTAGTTTGAGAATTGTTCCTGTTCTCCATAGTCTGTTGAGATAGCCTCCATGAATGGATTGTCTCATCTGATCAGCTGATTGGACCGAGTCTGCAAGATTAAAATCCCTCCTCCTTGCCAGGACACATCCAACTTTTGACTCAGTCCTCAGTTGGATCAGACGTGACAAGCCATCCTCTGGATTCTATTTCTCTATTCTTCTTCAATTAGTATTCATAGTGAGTTTTCCTCTACCCGTTTCGCGATCCTTCAACTCCTATTACACCAAGTAGAGTTGAAGGGAAAAAAAGGGGATCCTTTTGTCTCACCAGCCGGGGCTCAGCCTGTGCGCTGATGGCTGTGGGTGTTTTTTCATCGAGCCCAGTACTCCCCCCTTACTAACGAGGGTCCTACTTCACCTATCGTTTTGCAATTTGGCAAGCCGCCGCCCGTGATCCCTAACAGCTTGCCACCTGCCGGACTTTCAAGTACAGCGTTTTCCCACCAGTTTGACGGCCGCCATTTTACCAGCCACTTCATGCCAAAATTAACAGCCGCGGCCTTGCTAATTACTTGCGATCAGAAGCCTCGCGCTTCCAGGCACAACACAGTCTGCGCCCCTCAGGAGCCTCGCACTTCACACTTCAATGTTAAACGCGTCTGAGGAACAGTGACTTTTCATTGTTGTCCTCCCGACCGCCCACAGAGGCGCCTTCATTTGCGGTCTCTCAATCAGAAGCCTCGCACTTCACTTTAAGACGCTCTGGTCTCGGCCCAACTAAATTGAGCACCGTGTTAAGGAACAGAAACCTCACGCTTCCTTGTTGGCATGACTGGGGGAAAAAAAGAGGCCAGTTATCAGAAGTTTTGCGCTTCATTAGCGACACATATACACCTGACACTGTGCAGTTCAGGTGACCATATCTGTGCCTCCCGTGCTCGAGGTCTCACAGCGGCCTGCCTTTTCATCATCATCAGCGCCAATACAATATGGCTGGCAAGGCACCCCATGGTAGGGGCAAGAAGGAGACAAACAGTGATGCTCCCTCCAAAAAGGCCATCAATGACCACCCTTTCACCACTCAAACAACAACAGAGCATCAATTGGCTGGAGCTCCGGGAAGTCTACCTTGCACTGCAACAGCTATGACAACACGTATCGGGCAAACATATCCTCGTCCTCACGGACAACATCTCCACAAAAGTGCACATCAACAGGCAGGCAGGCACCAGATCCAGGTCACTGCAGCTAGAGGCACAATGGATAGGTCTCTGGGCGGAACGCCACTTACTTTTCTTTCTGCAGACCACATCTCTGGGACGGAGAACAGGATGGCAGATTGGTTGATCAGAACGGTGATCGACCCAGAGGAATGGAGTCTGGACTGGAGGTCTTCAACAACCTGGCGAGCCGCTTTGGCCTTCTGGCAGCCGACCTCTTCAACAACACTCCCAACAATGCACAGCTGCTGAGGTTTTGCTCCAGGTACCCATCTCCAGGGGCAGAACCTGTGAACGCACTCCGTTGCCCGTGGCCACTGGGGCTCATGTATGCCCCCTTCCCCCCTCTACCACTGATCCCAAGGGTCATCAACAAGATATGGCAGGAGAGAACGGAAATACTTCTTCTGGCCCCTCATTGGCCCAGGAGGCCTTGGTTCGCTGACCTTGCGGCCATGTCAGTATCTCCTCCTTGGAGGATTCCCACCAGCTCATTCACGCTCCACCAGGGGGGCCTGAACCACCTGGACCCACAATGGCTTCAGCTGACCGCCTGGTGCTTGAGTGGGGTGCCATGAGCAGGGTCAACTATTCTGCTCTTGTCATCGACACCATCCAGGCCTCCAGGAAACCATCCACTGAACGGATTTATTCGGCCATCTGGAGAACCTTTTGCACTTGGTGCACGATACGATCATTGTCAGCGCTGGCCGTAACTATAGCCCAAACTCTGGCCTTCTTACAGGAAGGGCTAAACAAGGGGCTATCGGCCAACACGTTGCGGAGGCAGGTGGCGGCCCTGTCTTTGGTATTTTCCTGCGTCGCATCCTGATATTAAATGGTTCTTACGGGGGGGGCAACCAATCTCCGACATCCCGCAGTGCAAAGATACCCAACTTGGGACCTCCCCAAGGTCCTGGTTTCCCTCACGGGGGCCCCGTATGAACCCTTTCGATCCGCAAACATGCAGCACCTGACCTGTAAGATGGCTTTTCTCATTTCTATAACAACAGCTAGATGTATTTTTGAATTGGCGGCTCTATCCATATGTCAGGATCTGTGTGTATTCCACATGGATAGGGTGGTGCTGAGATTGGACTCCTCCTTCATTCCGAAGGTTAATTCCTGGTTCCATTGGGCGCAGGAGCTCATTTTCCGAATTTCTGCCCGGCTCTTTCTCATCCGCTTGAGTGTCAATGGCATACTCTGGATGTCAGACGGGCGCTTCGGATCTACATTAAATGAACTGCTTCTGTACGGAGAATGGAATCTTTCTTTGTTTCCTTTCAACCTCCCTCGGCACAAGGGTGTCTTTTTCAACAATCGGGAGATGGCTCCGGGACACTATTGCAAGGGCCTACGATCTACACTCCATTCCCTGTCCTCCATGCCTGACCGCTCATTCCACCCATAGCGCAGCTACATCTGCGATGTGGGCTACTCAGGCTCAATCGAGGAGATCTGCAGGGCAGCCACGTGGACCTCTTTATCGCCTTTCATCAAACACTATAAATTGGATGCTTTTGTATCAGTGGAGGCTGCCTTTGGTCGCCGAGTTCTACAGCAGGTCTTGCATTCCCAATAACTCTTGGTCCCGGCTCACTTTCCCTTCCAATGGGATGCCAAGCTTTGGTATGTCCCATTCCTGAAGGCTATCTCAACAGACTATGGAAAAGGGGTGTTGGTCTTACCTGATACGCTCCTTCTCATAGGGTTGAGATAGTCTCCAGTCTCTCCCTTTAACTGGCCGTTCGCCGTTTTTTTCTGACTTCTGGATGTTGATTTTGGGTCTACTACAACGACAAAGGTGCTGTTTTTCCTATGGCTTCACGCCGGGTCTGCTCTTCGTTCTCGTCAAAGCTGGTCGTGTCCTGGTAAGGAGGAGGGATTTTAATCTTGCAGATTCGGTCCAATCAGCTGATCAGACGAGACAACCCATTCCTGGAGGCTATCTCAACCCTATGAGAAGGACCATATCAGGTAAGACCAACACCCCTTTTGCTTATAATACATATTTAATACCCCTCTTTGAGGAGAATCACACACCATGTATGCCAGATATTGTGATAGTCAGTTTACTGGATCGTATCTCTGAATAATTTTTTCTGGTCTTCAACAAGGCTGCCATATTCTAATGACTTTCATTCACAGTTTTGCTCATAAAAAAGAAAACTTAAGAGAGAGTGATAATACTTATTTGAATGTTCTGCCTATTGCTTGATTTGATACTGCACTCAGTTTTCCTACAATTATATTCTATTTATATGAAATTTCACCACTAAGTAGCGCTGAATTTATTGGTCTGCTGTTTGAGGAAATGGAGTAGCCCCTAAGGATATTGAAGTTGGTTATGTCACTGTTAGCAGGCCCAAACATGTATTTGGTGTACGATTGTTTTTTATACATCACTTTTTGTTAGTCAGAGTGTGGCAAGTGCTCATGTGTGTATGTAAGGCATAAGCAAATCTAGAAATGGAAAATGGAATATGGTTACAAACCCCTTCTAAAATCCTATTATAATATATTTGTAATTGTTTCACAAGGTGTGTTACATGAGTTAATTTTGTGATAATAAGAGTTAAAAACGTAATTCTTGTTTGGAGACATCTTTTTAGGCAGAGTTAGGGAAAGTCAGGGAACTCCAAATAGAAGTACAATTATGATACATTCACTAAACTGTTAAGAGCATTATTCTTTCTTTATGTTGCTAGCTACCGTAGTGAAATACACCAGGATTTATTACTAAGATACAGGCCTCTATGTGGTAGAACTAGATATTCTACATTCTGCATTTCAATTTTTTCTCTGAGATTTTGCACATGTATTATAGCTGCCGCGTGGAGCCACTTTAGTCATTTGTCTACACTATAACAATAATAGGGAGAAATAATTTTGTCATTTGAACCGGCACCTTTTTTGCTGTCTTTTTGATGACATGAGAAAAATACCCTCAAAACTTTTTCTGTTGAATAAATATATGCACATTTACTTTTATTTAAAACAAAATTTGGAAAGGAGATTTTGAAAAATAACAGACTGAATTAATGTATGTTATAAGGCAAACATTCTCTTACAGTCAGAAATTAGTATGAATCCTTCTAATCCATTTTGCTTCAAGTGATGACTGATGTATATAGCTTTTGTAACAGTTTGGAAAGGATTGTTAGCTTGTTTTCCCAGGAAGCTGTAATGTGGTTACAATTCTCTCCCCCCCCTCCCCCCGCCCCTAAAAGCAATACTTTATCCCTGCTTAGTACATAGAGTAGGAGTCCATTGGAAGAAGGGGAAATTACAAGGATGTAGTCACACAAATATCACAACTTCATACTTATGTCAGATGTCAGGTTGCAAGTATGTAACAGTGGCATTTGTGTGATATCACCATACATTTGTAGTTATTTCAGCATTACCTTTTTCTGTTGAAAACTGTATACAGGTAGTCCTTGACCTGCGACCACAATTGAGCCCAAAATTTATGTTGCTAAATGAGACATTTGAGAAGTGAGTTTTGCCCCATTTTATAACCTTTTTTGCCACAGTTAAGTGAATCACTGCAGTTGTTAAGTTAGTAAGATGGTTGTTAAGTGAATCTGGTTTCCCCATTGACTTTGCTTGTCAGAAGGTTGCAAAATGTGATCACGTGACTCGAACACACTGTAACCATCATAAATATGAACCAGTTGCCAAGATTCTGAATTTTGATTATATGGCCCTGAGGATACTGCAGTGATTGTGTGAAAAGCGGTTATGACACTTTTTTCAGTGCTGTTGTCGAGGATTACCTGTACCACAGATTAAAAGAAAAATGCACGGTCATCATGAATAATAACAGAATGTGGTTGACACTAGTGACTTCTAGTTCATATTTAAACATTTTGACATATTTTTCTTTATTGCTGTGAAAACTATGATTGCCATATTTCTTTTCTTGCAGGGCTCCTGTGCTTTTAATTACTCTGTGAAGTAATGCAAGAAGGCAGAAATAAAGCTAGCTATATTAGTTGAATTTCTTTTAATAAAGCAGGAGCATTCCAAATAAAATAGATGCCAAGTAGAAGAGTTTAAGATGTGAAAATAAAACATTTATTTGGGTTTCATATATGTTGTTAACAATCTGAAATTAAGTATAACAGCAACAATTTTTGCACCATTTCTGTAAGAATTAAAAAAAAAACATTATAAACAAAACAAAAAAAAATTACATGCACACATTATATATGATTAATGCACTTTAGGTAGAATATATGCTCTGACTAAAAATAATTACATTGATTTTTCCGCACAAAATCATTTTAAATTTCAAAAGAAAGTTATAACGTGAACTTGTCTTGTTTTCCTGAGATTTCCACTAACATTTTTCCAGCCATTTACTAATCAAAACGTATTTTTCAAGTTTAGATTTTTTTTAGATTTCTCTGATGACTATATTTTTAGAGTTCCACAATGACTTTCAGATGTCTATGCTATGTATTGTATTGTCTTCTAAAAGCAGTGATTTAAAAGGCACATGGCTAAGTTGGCCTTTTTTAAAATAAACTCTCCCAGGCATGCAATTGTGTCTTTTCTGAACTTGCTTGAAAATTAGTTGATGTGAAAATTACAGTTCATTTCAAATGAAGAACAGGTATCAAAAATGCCATTTCTTTTATTTGTGTTTCATAGTGATACCGATGTGTGCTGTTGGTTGGGTAAATCCAAGGTTGTTGTTTTTTGTATGGTTCCTGTGTGTGGGATACATAACATACAGTATATGGTCTTACTGAGGGTTATTATTTGAATTTGGTTGATATGAACGAAGTATTTTGGCTATGCACAGCCCTTCACAATAAACTGGGATTATGCTTTTCCAATGTTTGTTTACAGGTTTGTTTATGACCACAATTGGGACTGAAATCTTAGTTGCTGAACAAAACAATAAGTAAGATGTCATATTACTGCTTTGTTCAGTGACAGAATCACAACACTCCTGGTTGCAGTTGTTAAGTGGGAATTTAGGGATCGTTAAGCAGATGATGTACCAGGTAAGGAGTACAAGATGCCGCAGGGAGATAGCAGAGGCCCTGGGACGTCTAGCACAAGCTGCAAGTTGGGAGTGTTGCAGTACAGTGCAAATTTGCAGCCACCTCTGGAAGCCTCAGTCACACCAGCCCAGTAGTATGGCGCTCATTTGTGTCCATGCTGGGACTGGGATTTAAGTTGACCTTCAGCAGTTTCACCACCACCCCAGGCCTTGACATGCTACTGATGTGGCTGTCTATATTTCTTAGTGGCACTTGCAGCACTAGAGCTGAAGTTAAGGGCTGGGGGTGGACGCAACTGGCTGAGATACTAAAGGCCCAGGGGTTCCTACTTCAACCTCATTTTTGTTGCTGCTGCTGCTAAGTGCTGCTATGCAGGGCATTTAAAAAATATATAGATGGAGCGGAGGAGATAGGTGAGTGGGGGAATTGTAGCACCTGTAAGTGCAGGCGGGCTGCCAAGTTCCTGAATATTTATGATGTCACTTTGTAACTTCAAGAACGGTTCATAGGTGCTTTTGTTCAGTGCCATTGTAATTTTGAGTTATCACTGAATGAACGGTTGCAATGATTGTACAGATAGTTGTCAACCAAATATTGCAATTGGGACCAGAATTTTGGTTGAAAGCTGAGGCACCCATGTGACTGAACCTGATTTTATTTTTACAGACAGTTTTTACAGTGACCATTAAACAAATCACATGGTTTTAAGTCCATTGTAAATCCATTTTCCTGAATGGTGTTTTTTGGTCAAAACTGGCAAAAATGATCAGAAACCAGAAAAAAAGTTGCAAATTGCATTCATATGACCACAGCTTGCTGCAGCCAGTCATAAATGGTGTTGTGTATCATAAGGAATAGTTACAAAACATTGATAACTTCTTGGCAAATATGGGGCAGTTATGGGGGTATTTTGAAGATCTTAAATTTACAGAGATGATTAATTTGTGGTCCATTGGCTACAGGTCATCCAAAATCTCAAATTTTGAATTGTGACTGGTAATTTCATAATTTCATATGCTAATTGACATTAAAAAGAGCTCTCTTGCACCCCAAAATTGCCAAAAGGCAGGAGGGGAAAGGGCAAATGTTTTGCTCAGTCTCATGTGACTATGTTACTTACTTGTCACCTGTAGCTTCTGG
>JANHFT010003748.1:330520-341277 GCA_032467955.1 Pseudoxenodon macrops
TAGCACAAGAAAATAAAATTCTGCCTGTCTCTACCTCCCAGCAATTTGCCTCCTTGCAGCTTTAGTTTCACTTTCAGCCTGCCTGCATTCTCAATCAGCTGTTGGTCGGGAAACTGAGAATCAGTTGCTTGGCTTAACAGGCTCTGTTCTGTTTGCTACAAGAAGGTAAATTGCTGGGAGGCAGAGGCCAAAGGGTGAGGGTGGCTGGGTGGGGCTACATTTGATGTATAAGACACACCCATGTTTTCACCCTATTTTGGGTGGTAAAAAGTTGTGTCTTATACTCCGAAAATACGGTACTTGAAAACTTAATTCAAAAATATACAGAAAAAGGGCAGAAAGGGCAGATATTTACTTCTATAAATCTAGATACAATAACAATGGCATAATTGGTTGTGTAGGACGTAACAGAACTGATTGAAAGGTTTTGTGAGCTAGATTCCCATGGCAGGAAACGGCTGTGCTTTGGGGATGATCATCTCAGGAAAGAAGCCATGTCCTAATGCGAAGCTCCTCTAGGGGCCTTGGCTTTCTGAAAACATTGAGGAAACCCTGAAGAATCCGCAGATCAGGTTCAGGTTATCCAGAGGAGCAACCATGTTAAATACAGGTAATCCTTGATTTACAACTGCTTGTACAGTAGGTATTTGTAATTACAATAGTGCTGAAAGACTTGAATTCAAAGATCCAGCCATTGTAATTTCCTGCGGTCATATGAACAAAATCCTCCCCCCCCCCCTTAGGAAGATGTCATGAGACTTACTGCTGGTGGGAAGCAGGCCTGAGGCCTGCAGCTATCCAGCAGGGTGGAAAGTGGAGCACAGCATCCTTCAGAGCATTGGGGAGACCCAAGGCACACCATGTGTGAGTTGGGGGAGATGCTGCAGTGTGGACCTGGACTTGTGCCAGACGTCCCAGGATTTGCCCAACTACTTGAGTCATTCTGTGCTTCAGTAAAACAACATGCTTGTTCACTTAATGACAGCAATGGTGAAAGCAGAGAGCTGAAATTGTGATTATTAGGCAAGGTGATGACATGTATGGCTCACTTAATGACCACTATGACTTACAACCATATTATGCAGGCTCCATTATGGTCATAAGTTGAAAACTACCTGTATATTGCAGTTGAAACTGCAAATGGTGCTGTAACACTTAAATGACTACCATATTGACATATACATAAACATGCCCTCCATTTTTTATACTTCCAGCATAATGAAGTTGACAACTCTCTTTAAAAGCATTCAGAAATGTCCCATAAATATGAATTAATCTCATTTTAAGAGCAAAAGAAGCATACCTAATATTCTTTAAGACCCTTAACTATTGATTTGTTAATATTCCACCACTTCCCTGTTTCAAAGTTACAGAGCTTAAATTATACTTTAAAATGCTTTTTAAAAGCCTTGATAATATTTTTAATTGTTTATAAAAATACTATACATTTCAGTGCTAATAGTAACTCTAAGAGTTTTAGATGCTACTAGAATGAGTGCCTGGACTTGTGGAATCAAAGATGCCTTAATTGAATATACTACCTTCTGCAGTTTTAACAATAACAATAGCTCTTATGAGTTATGTAGTGCTCCATAGTGTTTTACAGCACTCTCTAAATGGTTTACAAATATCAGCATATCGTTGCCAACAATCTGGGTCCTCATTTTACTGACCTTGGAAGGATGGAAGGCTGAGTCAAATTTGAGCCAGTCAGGATCGAACTCTTGACTGTGGGCATTTTACTCTGCAATACTGCATGCTAACCACTGCACCACCATGGCTCCTGTTTTAAATTAAAAAATGGTTTACAAACTTCGTTGACAATTACCGTATTTTTTGGAGTATAAGATGCACCTCCCCCCCTAAAAGTGGGTGAAACTAGGTGCATCTTATATACTGAATACAGCCGTTTTTGGCCTCCTGAACCCTCCTTTTGCCCTCCCAGGCCCCCAGAAGCACTCTGCAGTGCTCCACACGCTCCGTTTTTGCCAAAAATGAGTCTGTTTTTGGGCTCCCAAGCCCTTCTTGTGTTGTGTTTTCACCCTCCCTTGCAGACTGCTTCTGGGGGCCGGGGGGGCAAAAACGTGATGCGGAGGGCTTGGGAGCCCAAAAACGGGCCTGTTTTTGGTGGAAACGGGCCATGTGAAGCATTGGGGAGGGCAAAAATATGATGCATGGAGGCCAAAAACTATTTTTTTCTTGTTTTCCTCCTGTAAAATTAAGTGCATTTTATAATCCAGTGCACCGTTTTATAGTCTGAAAAATACAGTATCTAACCCAAAGTATTTCCCTGTTAATTAGCCTATGAATTCCAATAAAAAGTGGGGGAAAGAGACTGGTTTTCTGTTTTCTTATTAGTGTTTCCCCCTAGTGTGTTGATCTATGAATAAGGATCAGAATTATACTTCTGTCTTAATAGTTTTTTTTATTTATCAAATTTATATAGACATCCATCTCACCAAAAGTGATTCTAGTGTTGCAGAAAGATCTCCCAAGCTTGCCTCATATCTTTTCATGTTGGAAATACAGTGTAATTTTGACTTTAAAAAATCAAGCCTCTGTTATGATATCAAAGCAACCACATAATAACTTCTTGATTGTGCTCTTAGTAGATTTTTTACTTCTTCATTTAGATAATATAGTGAAATAGAAGGCAAGATATTTGCCCAAAGCTGGATGTCAGGAAAATTTCTCCTCCCCAGCATCATATGTTAATTGCAATCTTTAAAAAAAAGATTAGGAGTTTAAATAGAATTTTGATAATGATGAATGCTACATAATATATCACCAGTCTATTAACAGCAATTTGTGTACAGCTCCAATTAATTTTACACGCAGAATGTCTTAAGAAGACAGACCATTTTTTACAGTATTTCAGATTAAATCAAAGACATATAAAGAGTATCCTTGATAAGTTCTATGAGATATCTTGATAAGTGAGGAATAGTTTAATTTGCAATAGCCCCAGATCAAAGAATATATTTTAATCTGATTAAATAAAAAAGAAGGCAATACATTGGGCAAACCTTGTTCCAAAAGTACCATATTAAGGTCTTACTCTGCATCCACCACGTCATTACTGCCTATTCCATTTTTTTTCTGAAAGTAAATCTAAAATATCAATTAATAACCAAATATTTATGCTTGCCATCTTTTTGATAGAATCAGGTTGTCCCAAGATGAACTGTCAGAGATTTGTCTGTACAATACTTAATGTGCCAATATCATGATTCCAATTTTGACAATAAAGTTTTAACTAGAAAGAAGTGATAGCTAGTTGAATCAGCAAAAATCTTTACCAGCCTCCAAAATCTGTAACCACATTAAAGGAAGTTGAAAAACCTTCATTCAAAAAAGTCTCTAATAAGATAGATGCAAAGCAATTGATTGGCTGTGATTTTATTATATATTTGAAAAATGTGATTGGTGTTTCTTCTAAGTCTAATCCTTTTAGACAAAAAAGTGAGGGAGCAAATACAAATAAAATGTGGGCATTTTCTAGAAAATTTCCTTTGTCCTCCATAAATTACCTCACATTAGTAAACTTATTGCTGCTTTTTTTTCTTCCACAAGAATGCAGCCTTTGCTGTTTTCACTAGTAGTTAAGGTGACATAGCTTGAGTTTTTCACTATTGGAAGAGTTTAATGAGTGATTTATTTTTGTATTAGCTTTCCAGGATTAGCCTCACTAAAGCAGAAGACACAATTTCCTGAATGACTTTGAATAAAACCATTGACTATCTTTTTTTAAAAGGAAAAGAAAACTCTGGGGGCTAGAGGGAGGCAGGGAACATGTCAGAACAGAGATTTGCAAAAACCATAAAAAAATTCTGAAGCACACCTTGGAGTCTGGGTGAATTATAAATGTGAATTTAAAACTTCAGTACATGTGACTGTTATACACACACACAAAAATCTGTTGGAATCCTAAACTAGGCAACTTTAAATTGCTGAAACAATAGCACTTTCCTAAGCTTACATTTATGAAGTTGGAAAAGGTAGCACAGTCAGGTATATTTCATATTTTTATGCTGCAGTGGTCTGGACATCTTTTCAACTGGATCTCTCACCACCATCCCATGAGGGAAGAAGAATAGCACAGATAAGTTTCTCCTGGATTTTCAACTGCCAGTTTTTCCTTTATGAAAGGAATACCACACCTATGTCCGCCTACCTACCTTGAGAGGCAGACACATTTTTGGCACCAAGCGAGGGAAGTGTTCCAACATGTTTTAAGGAGCAGCTTTCCTGCTCTGTCAGTCTAATGTAGTGATGTTTGCTGAGTGTTTTTAGAAGATAAAACTGATTCAGGGTTACTTGGAAGAGGAGGCACGCAACACATGTCAGATGCTGCCATCTACTCGTATGATGAAATTATCAATATCTCTTCTTCCACTGTTGCCATTACATTATAGCTTTAGTTATTTTTATTATTTTTAGAAAAATGGCTATCATGCAAATGTGTAGATTTTACGTTCAGAGAATTATAAAATAGGTGATATTTTATTGGTTTAACTAATCATATTGTTCCATCATTGATACTGGCAGTTTCAAAGTCTTCTTGTCATGTTTCTCCTAACAGGCCTTTACTGTGGTTGTTCATTGAAAAGACATTAGGTAGCATGCTTAGACATTTTTTTTTGTGTTAGAAAAGCACTGTGCAAAGTTAAAATATAAAACAAAACAGTAAATAGAATTCTTATGACTGTATAGATACATATATGGAAATGACATATGAGTAATTTATAAATTTTGTAATAACTGTTGCCTGTAGAGCTCTTTTTTTTATTTTAGGCTACACCAATTAGCTAAGTAGCATTATGCAGGACAGTGGTGCTTCAAAATGGTCACCAACTTCAGGGACTTCTGTAATACTGAAGACGAAGTGAAAAGAACTAGAGTCTAACCCCTATATATACTGTCTTTCAACATCCTTGGAAGTGCGTGGTGGATTGCATATTTATTGTCCTCCCCACCCCTTGATATGGTGTAATTCTACAAGACGTGTTACAAAGCTTATGTCTAATATGGACAAAAATAGAAGTAGATTAATGAAGTGATACACACATAGACCAAGACTTGCTAAATCTGTTTAAGAAATATCTACTCAGCATTTTGTTTTGCTTCCAACAGTGATTAGACAGATGCTTTTCAGATTAAAGGAAAAAGCCTTTATTACATCCCACTTCTAACATTTAGAAATCCATAGAGGTTCATTTACCATGGTAGACAACTGTAGTAATAATTGTCTTATCCTTTAAAACAAAATTAAGATTTACAGGTAGTCCTGGACTTACTACCACAATTGGGACAAGAATTTCTGTTACTAAGCAAGACAGTTGTTAAGTGAGTCATGCCAGATTTTACTATGTATTTGTCATGATTGTTAAATTAATCATACAGTCATTAAGTAAATTTGTTTTGCCTCGTTGACTTTGCTTGTCATAAGCCGGGAACTTTGCAAATGGTGATTGCATGACCCTGGGACAATGCAGTTCTTGTAAATACATGCCAGTTGCCAAGCTCCCAAATTTACTACAACAGTCATAAATACAAGGAACTGTTGTAAGTAACTTTTTTCAGTGCCATTGTAACTTCGAATGGTCATTAAGTGAATGGTTGTAAGTTGAGGACTACTTGTAGTGGCACTCATGCTTTGTGATACTGAAATTTTACTTGGATTGAATAGTTTCATTTGAGCTTTCCCTTCTGTCAATTTTTGTTTCCTCACTCCTCCCAAGTCTTAACTGGCATTTTTATATTACATTTCAATATCAATTCTTTTCTGGAAAAAGTCAGTACTTCTATCCAGTTGTGTTTGGAGGAAAGACTGATGAGGTTCTTCTTTGTTATGTGAAACCCTGAATATTCACCCTTGACCATTTCTGTTGCAGACTGGTGTAGGAGGTTAGAGATTTTAGACTGTTTCCCAAAGTGTCAGCATTTAGGAGCTCCATTAGGAAGGCTTAAGATGGATGGCCAGAATGAAGTGAGAGAATACATTAGCTACTTGGAACAGTGCAAAAGAACAAAGCCATTTGTGAGGAGTACACTGAAATTTTCCATTGAGGATTACTTCCCCTTTGACATCCACATCTAGTTCATTATAAATCAAGAAATTACCCCTTTCTTCACTCACCAAGCAGGCAATATTATTTCTGGAGGTAATCCAAGTTATGGAATTTGGTGCTATGTTTTCGAGGTGTCCTAAAGTTGAAAATATAGCAGCTGTTTTTTGCAGCTTATACCGAAAAAGAAAAGCAAGATGTAACTTCAGGTTTTCAGAACTTTGGGAAAGTTCGCCCTCCTTTCGTGTCAGTCAGCTCAACTTCTCCCTACAGATATCAGGCAACTTCTTTTTCCTGTTCTCCAACATATAGTAACACATGTTTCAGCTATAGAAACGGTCCCAACAGGGAGAGAAAAAAATGTATGTATGTCTTCATTAGCTTTACAGGCTTCAGCCATTTTGTATAATTGTCATCTCTTCTTGCCCTTCACCCTTCAAAAATACTGAATCCAGCAGAAGATTGACCATATCAACAAATGGGATTTACCAGTCCCATTTGTTGATACAATTTCTTGGTTACAAATTTTTTACCAGTGGAAATTTTACTTTAAAGGCCATGCATAGCAAAGTACACACTCTGCTGTATCTTCTGCTGTGCTAGAAAATTTGGCAGCTCACGCTGTTCACTTTTTTCTTTTTTTTATCCTTTTTTTTATCCTTTTGGAAGAAGGGACTATGCCATCTTTTATGTCTAGGAAGTAGTGTGTGTTGAAAACATATAATAAATATTTCATGTTGTATTAATAAATGTTTCACCAAAGCAGGGAAAGTTCTAAAAATTACTTGAAGTTTTTAGAGTTTGACACAATTGTAAAAGCTCAGTGTAGTGTTTGATACCCAGCGCAGATTCCAGTATATTGGAGAGATTTGGGGCTGGGGTAAGGGAAGAATGTAAATTCCAGAAATACATAGTTTAAGGTTTAAATTATGATAAAAAGTTCAGTAATTCCCTTATTGCAAGCAGAAGTTAATCTCTTTTAACCTACAGGATACTTTTTCTAGATGAGTGCAATTTTGCATACATTTCAGAGTTCAAACTCCTTGAATTTTATCTGTGCCATCGTATTGCTGGAGTATAAAATATAACAGAGTTTGTAGAAATTGTGCTATAAAGAAATAGGGGTTCTTCCATCAAGGAATCCAAAACATGCAAGATTATTGGAAATGGGAAGTCATGAAGCTTATCTAGTTACTAAAAGTCTTAGGAGAACCTTAAAAATGTTTGCAAACATTTTTAACCAAAGTCCAGCTAGTCTTTTAACTTCAGAAAGTTTGATCAGAGGGTACATGTTTTCCCTACAGATAATAATGCCTATTCTAGGAGATTAGAAAATGATTTGCAGATATATTTGCTGTTGTATTTGCAATGGAATCTTTTAATTGATATTCAAAGGTAAGTGGTAAATCCAGTTGAATTTATTGGGTTTATGTATGGGTAAATATAAATTGAATTTCAGATTTAGTCTGATTTAGACTTAATAGTTTGTGAGTTAGTAATTTGTGTAGATTTATTTATGAGAGTGATGATGATTCATATAAAACAACTAAATGAAGAAAAAAGGTAATTTCTTAAATTATATATAATTTATTAGATGCTAAGAGAAAAGAAATGAGAAGGGATTGGGGAAGAAGAATCAATTTTTGATACTAATTCTTTAAGTTACAATTGTTATTCATTGCTCTTCTCTGAGTGGCTAGAATTTGTTGATCAATTTTTCAGGTGCTTGGCATCTGCAAACAGTTGCTAATATTAGAAATGTCCCGACTGATGGGAGCACTTAATTAACCTTGACTAATTTTGCAAAATCTTAACAGGTTTGCATCTTCTTAGTCAATGGATGGGTGATCATTTGGAAATCCAATGTTGCAAAAATGATAAGACGTTGAAAACAGTATCTCAGAAGAAGGCAGTGACAAGCTACTCCAGTGTTATTGTCACAAAAGTAAAATGGATATGTGTTTGGAGTTAAAAAGAACGATTTTAGGAACATTTTATTATAGTTTTTCTAAATAAATTATGGAGGAACAGGGTGTCAGTGAAAAGGCAAATCCTGTATGTCAAATACTTAAAAAAATACATAAATTACTTTACTTGTGCATCATCATGATTCCCCCCCCTGTGCTTAGCTTTCATTGACAGATGATGTGGAACATAACATGGAGAAAGTTGTAATATCTGTCACAGGAACTGGATGATAATGTAATTGTAAAATGCTGTTTATGTTAGCATAACCCCTGCACAAAATATGTTGGGGAGCTGACATACTCATGAATTTTTGAATACATTTTTCTCCCATTATTTTTTATATTTTTAGATCATTTTTATATTTTTAGATCATTTCTAAATTTGGTAGAAACAGGTAGATTTTTTTGTCTGAAAACAGAATTCTGTTTAGTAGTTGCTTTTAAAAAAAAATGCTTCATCCATAGCATTGAGAGTGAACTTGTCTGCATTAGAATTTTAGGGTGCTAGTCTCCATCATATCTTTTATCTGGATTACTGCAAACCTTTCAATGATTGGAGTTTGAAAGAAACTGTATCCCTCTTTACTTTTTCAGGCTTGGACTAAGGTTATTCAAGAATTTAAATGGATTATTCCCTTCCCCTCTTTCACTTCGTTTCCATGGTGTGAATCTTTTGAAATTTGAGCAGGGAAATCCTCCCTTATCAGCCCATACCACCTCCACCTTGCCTTGTAGTCCAAGAAAAAATGCCTCTTTTGTGTTCAGAACTGGGATTCTATTCCTATCTTTATGCACAGAGGTCTAAGGAGGCAAGGAACTGACCACTTCAACTTCAAAAAGATTATTCTACAGTTTAGGTATATCAGCAGGCTTTATAGTACTGTAATTCAGGACCTGAAAATGAAAAAAATATATTAAAGAGGAATAAAGTGATAGCTTATTCTTTTGCCTTTTCACCAACTAATATTCAAAACCCTTTAGCTGGTTCATTCCTGAATTAATACTTCTCTTCATGAGGTGTAGATTTATGAGGAATAAATAAAAAAAGAAGCAGTTCTGTCCCCATTCAAGCAGTTTTAAGCTGTGGATTGGATGTATTCCAGGAAAGATATAAAATGGAACAGTTGGAAATAATGGAAGTTATTGAAACTGGGGTCTTTATCACAGTGGCATCAAAACACCAGTACTTACATCCAGAAAACTTCATGGTTCTATTGCAGATGGTTTTGTATCAATAAATTACAAGTTTTTGTACTTCAAAGGGCACTAGTTGCTTAGAGCTGCTAAAATGTGTGACCTCTGCTGTTATTGACTGATCTGTCTTTTGCTCCTTCATAGTTTGGTGTAATTGGTAAAGACTCGGACTAAAAACAAGGAAAGCATGATTTCTAGTCCCACCATAGGCATGAAGACAATTGGGTGACCTTGGGCCAGTCATTTTGCTGGCCACAAATGTTACAGATGGTGATCACATGACCCAGGAACAATGCAACTGTCATAAATACCGCCAGTTGTCAAGCACCTGAATTTTGATCACGTGATTGCTTGTAACTGTGAAAACAGGCTGTAAATCACTTTTTTTCAGTGCCAATATAACTTAGTGAGACTGGAGAATAGTCACTAAATAAATGATTGTAAACTGAGGACTACCTGTATTTGCATTGCCTTTATAAGATTATCAGTATGGTAAATTCATCCAAGCAAATTACAGATCTCATGAAAGAATTTCTGATAAGGTTTAGGAAATGACTGTAGTTCACGGAAAGCAGCATGAGGTACTTTCCTTGTAATCAACATGAGATGCAGTAAATGTTTATTTGTTGCTCATTTGTTCGTCTCCTTCAAAATTGCTGTGTTGCATTGGGAATTTTTCAAAAGCACTGACCTTTCAACCAGAAAGTCTAAGTTCAAATTGTATCTTTATAGTTGGGAAAGCTGAGAAGTTAAGTTTCAAATCAGAATCCTTTCAGTAAATAACACAATGCAGTGTGTTGTTACTGTAAAGTTAAAGGCAATATGCATAAACATTTCATTGTCAATAATATATTTCAAATTACAGTAGATCTTTGCCGTCAACTTTCTTTTTTGCTCTGAGCTCATTAGGTGACATTAAACAAGCCATCTTTTTTTTCAACTCATCATCCTCATCTATGAACTGATAAATAATTTTGGTTATACTGTCATTGTTAGTGGATCTGTAATAATATCCCAGCATGCCATTTAATGAAAATAGAATGTTGAGAACCAATTTACAATAAGTTAAATTCATCATTACAATGAACATTTTTGTTGGTTTCTGTTAAATCCAATTTCGCCATGCTAAGTACCATGTTTCCCTGAAAATAAGACGGTCTTATTTTTTTTTGACCCCCGGAATATGGCCTTGGTCTTATTATTGGGGGGGCTTATTATTTTGGGGGTGCAGGAGACGGCGAGCATGGGACTGGATGTCCTGTCACCACCGCCTCCCCTCCCTGTTCTTTGTGCTTGCCGAGTGGCTGGTCTGCAGCTGCCGCTCGTGGAGCAGGACTCTGCAAGGCTTGTTATCTTGCACAGTCCTGCTCCACGAGTCTCACAAAGACTCATTTCTGGCAAATGGGGCAGGGTGGGCCGCGTCCTACCTGACACTTGTAGCTCCATCGCTACAAGCCTTTGTGTCCAGGGAAGCATGTTGCAAAAGAAAACCTTTTGCGAGTTCAATCAAACATCTCGAACTCGCAAG
>JANHFT010003748.1:347585-357837 GCA_032467955.1 Pseudoxenodon macrops
CGGCATTTAACATCTATTCGTGCCTCATGATGGGTATTTAACATCTAGCCGTGCATCTCCTGACAAACCTTCTGATAAAGGGACCGGATAGCCCCTTTGACAGAGACACCCTCGCCTTTATCTGGGACAGATAGCTTGCTTAGACATCAGGCGAGCCTTCAAACGGCAGCCGCCATTTTGAGGAGTTAAAAAGCACGCCAAAACCTTCAACACTCAAAATGGCTTCTGGCGCTGAATTCAGAGACTTTAATCAAGTTACTATCGCTGGGCTGCATTAATTGAGGCTTTGGAGAGCGAACAACTACTTCAGGGAAAGGAAAAGGACCGCAGCTACAGAGCCATAAGCCGTGGAATTCAAGAGCTTCGTGCTCTTTAGAGCATGAGCTTCACGCTCTAGAATTCAAGAGCTTAGCGCTCTCGGCACAGGAGCCTCTGCACGCTCCGCAATTAACGGCTCAGAGACACCAGGATCAAACAGAAGTTGACTGCTTCAGAACTGTAGTTAAGCTAAAATTGCCATCCCGAAAAGAGAGAGCTGGGGGAGTGAAATACTATGCAAATCTACCTGGACACTAATTGAGTCATATGACTCACTTAACGACCAACCAAAAAAAAAGGCTCTCTAACACAACGTATTTCACAGACGCCTGGAGCATTGCATATTACTAAGGGCATGAGACGGTCACTAAGTGAAGCAGTTGCCCTGTTTAGTGACCAAAATGGTGGGCAAAGGTGTTTCAAAATCTGGTGTGGAGGCGCCAGGACGGGGCTCAAAACAACCTCATACTGAAGCTAGCACATCATGTTCCTCAGCGGCCGGCAAGACAAAACGTAAGTCCAGAGACAGCAGCACTGGCACTAACAGGGACGAACGTCCGCCGTGACAAGGCTCTGGAAAAACTATATGATAAAGCCCACAAGAGGCGTGCCTCAGGATCGTCGCCTACGCGTGAGGCGTCAGAGACGATATCCTAGCGTGTCTTCTGCCACAGTGGAGGATCAACTGGCCCGCACTGTGGCTTCATTCGTCTCGGAACCATCGGCCCTTTCGGGAGATGACTTACCTCCTCTGGCCAGCCCCACCAGAATTGAGGCCAGGCCCAAAACAACCTCAGAGGCAAAGTTCACTCCAACAGCGGCTGGGTTCTGCCCGGAGCCAGGGGTGGACATGCCTGCGATGATCGCAGCAGCCGTGGAACAGGACATCACAGCCGGCCTTTGCCGCTACCATCACCCAGTCTCATTGTTTTCGAATAGCCCATCTCTCCATGACGTGGAACATACCTCCTGACGCAGAGATGATTCCCTAGATCCGATTGAAGATGAGCTTCCACAGTCTCCAATCTCTGAAGTTGAAGGGCAGGAGGATCTGGACCTTTTGGAAGATGAAGGTCTTGTGATCGAGAAACCAGTCTTCTCCAGCGTCTTTCCACCTGCCTTGTTTAAGTACTTGCTGTTCAAGAACTCTGTTTCCCTGGGTACATCCACGCAGGAGGCAGCGGCCAGCTCGTCCCTTGCCACAGATCCACTCTTCATGGAACACACTCCCGAAGCAGAGTTGGTATCCATGCACAAATTATTCATTGACGTGGTCCAGTGTCTGTCCCGGCTTCAGGTCCCATTCCGTCCTCCATGGATAAAAGATTCTTTAATGTGGGACCAGAATTGGCCCGAGCGCTATAGCATCCAACAGTCGACGCTCTGGTTGCTGCTTTGCATCACGCCGCCTCTATTCCGGGTGAGACGGATGAACTCGTTCAAACGGAGTAACGGAGCACGGAGCAATCCTTGCTTAAGCCGCGGCATGGGTGATAAAGGCTTCCACCACCGCGTCCTTTTTCTTCTGCACCTCGCTGGTCTGGCTTAAACAACTGCATGAATGCATTCCAACATCCGATGCAAGGGCCCACCAGGATATTAACAAGTTACTGGTAGCCGCCCAGTTCACAGCAGACGCAATACACGCAGTCCGGTTTGCGTCAAAGGCCATTGCTTCCTTCGTGGTGGTGTGCCGCATGATTTGGCTGATGCACGCCATAAATGGTGCCTGACATCCACTCCTTTCAAGGGGTCACTACTTTTTGGGGAGTGTCTGGATCCCATACTGGTCGAGTCTAGGGACAAGAAGAAAATACTCCCCTCCTTGTCCAGAAGGGGCAGTTTCTGCCAGACTCCATACTTCCGTCGGCAGCGCCCGTATGAATCAGGTGCGGTTTTTCCCAGGGCACAGAGACTATCATATTTTCGCCAGATAAATTTTTTTGTTATGGTCACCAGGGGCAGACGGTTTAAGCGGCACTTTCGAGGGGGAGGAAGCCGTCCTTTCATGCGCACCAAGTAAGAGGGCCTCCAAGAGTCCCATTGGTGGGCGTTTGGGCCTCTTCGCCAACCAATAGGATTCTATCACGTCGGACGCCTGTGTCAGGGAGACTCTACACCTTGGTCCCTCCTTAGAATTTATCTCCCTTCCTCTGGCCTTCTTTATACCCTGCCCGGTGTCCAGGAGCCCTGCCAAGAGGGCTGTCATGGATGGAGCACCTGGTTGACATCCATGTGATTCAACAGGTCCCAGGAGACCAACTGGGGCAGGAGTTCTACTCAATTTTGTTCATTGTTCCCAAGGCCTCGGGGGGATGGAGGGCAATTCTGGACCTAAAACATTTATTTCGACCATTCCGGTCCACATTTTAAGCTACCTGGACAATATTTTGATCCTCTCTGGTTAATTAAAATGAGCTCAGGAGGATGTCCAGGTGACAGTGCGCCTTCTTGCATAGTTTGGCTTCTCCATTAATCAGGAGAAAAGCAATGTTGTTCCATCAAACCAAATATCACAAATACCACCTTGGAGCGGTTATTGATTCCTGGGAGGGCAGAGTGTTCCCCTCCCCTGAGAGACAATGGCCGAGACCTGGCAGACAAAGTTCAAAGAGACCGCCAGGTGCCCATCGCTCTACTATCCACATTGCTTGGCAAGATGATGTCTGCCTTTGGAATCATTCCGTGGGCCCGACTGCATTTCAGGGACTTACAGCGGTTCTTGTTACCATTCCAGAGAGCGGGGTGAGGCACTTAGCGGACCAGGGCCGTGATGTCCAAGGAGGCCCTCTGGTCCCTCACATGGTGGCGATCAACCAATATCACCAAGGGCTGCTTCTTCCGGGAACCCCACAGGCTTCAGTTGACAACAGATGCCAGCCTTTTCCGGTTGGGGAGTGCATGCCAGTCAGTCTCTCACCCAAGGACAGTGGTCTCAAGCCGAACAAACTCGGAGCATCAACTTCCTAGAGTTAAGGGTGGTGTACTTGGCCCTCAAACAGATGAAGCAGATCGTGGCCGGACACCATATTCTGATCCTCACGGACAATATCAGCACAAAGGCCCATATCAACAAGCAAAGGGGCACCAGGTCAAAGTCTCTGATGCAGGAGTCCAAACGTCTGGGCCTCTGGGCAGAGAGACATCTTCTGTTGCTCACGGCAGACCACATCTCGGGGACTTCGAACGTCCAGGCAGACTGGCTCAGCCGATCGACCATAGAATCTTGCTGGGTGATGTAATCTTCCCAGGTGCCATGTGGTGAGATGGGTAGAGGGCTAATCCTATTAAGTCCTGAGGGTGAAGGTCTTTTGTTTTGTAGATAGGTTGGCACCAGTCTTTCTGGGGCTATTAACAGAGGTCGGTGCTGGTTTCCAAGAGCATGTTTCTCCTTTTCTCATCCAGGGAGGTATAATATTCTGCCTTTTTAATATTTCCTAGAATATTTCATTCTTCTAGGAGAGGGGTAGGTACTAACTTCCTACACTACCTTACCATAATTGTTCTGAAATACTGATTCAAGAATAGATTGCAGTCTTTTCAAATACAAACCCATTCCTTGTCAGTCTCAGTCACAGTCGAAGCAACTTAATTTTGAGTTAGGGATACCATTTTTTGTTTTATTTTTATAAATAATATAAATTGTTGTTAACCTTTGAGAGTCAGAAACTGCAAATCACACAATGATCTTTTTGCCATTTGGAACTAGAATGGCTGGATTAGCTTTAGTTTTTCAGGTGAAAGTATTTCCCAGCCATAATTAGCATTAAATCTAGCGTTTAAACTAAGGGCTCTGCTCTTTTAGGCAGATGAGGCCCCTGTTTTTATATATGATTACCCCCCATATTTTCCTCTTATTATCCTTTTTGCTTCTTTCCCTCATTTCCTTTTAGTTGTTTAGTCACTAGTGACATTTAGAAAGTCTTTGGATAAACTGGACTTGTATACTTTTGTCTGTTTGTAATCTATAAAGACCTTACACTTTGATGAAACTATTATTGGTTACACTGCATTTTACCATGTGAGGAATAATGTGATTGGAAGGAATTCTCAGTTCACAACAGGATATTTCTGGCCTCCTCCCTCCTGATCTTGAAGAATAATCTGCAGCAGATCAGCAAGGGTATAATAAGGACTCCAAAGTGGGGCAAGCATGACACCAAGCTATTATTTTTCAGGCCTGCTGGGAAATTCTGCTGCCATTTCAAATGTGGTTTCCCTGTTTGTCAGCAACAATGGCTGAAAAGCTGGGTAAGTTCCAAGGGTAGACAAGGCCCATATGTTTAGATGCTGGTCCTGGCAAAAAGCCTGAGTAAACAGACTTCACACAGGAGACTTCCATTATGAGATGTACCTTGAGGCCGCAACAATATGCTATACCTACCACTACAACCTCAGGCCAGTGCTAGTAGCCATCACAGTTATTTGCTTACCACACAGAGAGTTTCACTGCAATTTCCTTTATTCTGCCTCTGTGGCAAGCTGTTCCTTTGTAGTTCCCATTCTGACAGAAAATGAAAAGGCCTCAATCTTGAAAAGTTCTATGTTCAACAGCCAGCTTATACCTAATGTAACTGTGAGTCCAAACTAGTGTAAAGATTTCAAGGGTATACATGGACATGAATTTGTTTCTAGAGGAGGTTCACTTAAGTAGTCATGGTAATAAGAATCAATATGGCATTGATCAGTGATAAATTTCTGTATGCTTATTTGCAGTCTATGAAATGACTGTTAAGTCTCCAAGTCTACATCTTTCTCCATAGTAAGTTGAGATAGCCTCCAGAGATGGGTTGTCTCGTCTGACCAGCTGATAGGACCGAGTCTGCCAATTAAATTCCTCCTCCTTGCCTGGCCACTCCCAGATTTGACTCAGTCCTCAGCTTGGACAGATGTGTCAAGCCCTTCTCTGTATCCTATCTCGCTTATTTGGAGATTGTTGGAACTATGAGTTTTCATCGCTTTTAGAAGCAGTAAAAAGAACAAAAAGAAAAAAAGTGCCGTTTTTTTCCTTTTGCCGCCGGCCAGGGTTCTGGCCGTGCGCCAAGAGCTTGGGCGTTTTAACTCCTGCCCAGCGCTTCCTATAACATTGGAATTTCGTCCACGCTCATTTTTTTGATTATATGGTCAGTGGACTGTTCGTAGCATAGACAGATAGAGATTTGGAGCACTCAATTTTAACTGGGAGGCATTCGGGGCGAATATCTCAAGGCGACGGTCATTTTGTTTTCACCAGTTTTCGTGCCCTTTACAACGGCTTATCTAATTACAGCCTTTTCTGCCATTTTGCCAGCCGCTTGAGCCGAGACAGTTGGTTGCGGCCCAGCCTGGCCTGAGGCGTCCACGCTGTTGAGAAGCCTCGCACTTCCGCATTCAGAGGGCTAATCAACAATTGCCCGTTCAGAAGCCTCTAGCAAGTTGTCGCCAAACGCATTGATAGAATTAGAAGCTTCGCGCTTCACTGAGTGACCAGCCTCGGTGCCCTATATATATATAGATCTCTGTTGTATTGACTGTGGAGACTCCTTGTATCTAGAAGCCTCGTGCTTCATTGTGAGCCGCATCACTTTATAAAAATAATTATAACTTGTACCAGACGGAGAGAAGTCTTGTGCTTCCATGAAACAAAAGGCTTGGCGCTTGAGCGGAGGGCCCTGACCAGGGTCAACTACTCCGCCCCCATCATTGATGTCATACAAGCCTCCAGGAAGCCATCTACAGAGCCAATTTACTCGGCCACCTGGCGGACCTCTCACGCGTGGTGTGTGGCATGCTCCTTGTCTCCACTAACTATTCATTGCCCAACTTTTGGACATTTTGCATGACGGCTTGGCAAGGGGTCTAGCCCCTAATACATTACGGAAGCAGGTGGCGACCCTAACGGCGGTCCTCTCGCGGCCATGTCGATTCCCTGGCGTTGCACCCCGACATCAAACGCTTCCTACAGGGTGCCACCAACATCCAACCTCCGGTCATCCACAGGTATCCGACCTGGGACCTTCCCAAGGTCCTCACCTCTCTCACCAAGGTGCCTTATGAACCCCTTCGCTCTGCTGGCCTGCGGAACCTTACCTGCAAAGTAGTCTTTCTCATCGCGATAACCACAGCTCGCCTTATTTCCGAACTTGCTGCCCTGTCTGTTTGGCCGGACCTATGTGTTTTCCATCCCGACATGGTGGTGCTAAGACTGGATCCATCCTTCATTCTGAAGGTCAACACATGATTCCACAGGACACAGGAACTGATTTTGCCGAACTTCTGTCCGGACCCACCTCACCCACTTGAGCGCCAGTGGCACATCCTGGACGTCCGACGGGCACTTCAGATCTATGTTAAGAGAACTTCTGAGGTGAGGAAGACGGAGCCACTCTTTGTTTCGTTTCAACCGGCTTCCCTGGGGAACAAGGTATCGTCTTCTACTATCAGCAGGTGGCTCAGAGATACTATTGCTCAGTCTTACGACCTGCACTCGGTGCCCAGGCCATGGCAGCTCACTGCTCATTCCACCCGCAGCGCAGCCACCTCAGCGACGTTGGCTACTCAGGCCTCCATTGAGGAGATTTGTAGGGTGGCCACATGGACTTCCCTGTTTCCGTTCATCAGGCACTATAGACTGGATGTCTTTGCTTTTGCGGAGGCTGCATTCGGGCACCAGGTGCTGCAGCAGGTGTTGCATCCTCATTGACTCTTCTATAAGGCTCACTTCCCGCCCGACGGAAGGTCACGCTTTGGTATGTCCCATCTCTGGAGGCTATCTCAACTTACTATGGAGAAGGGGCATTGGTCCTACCTGATACGCTCTTTCTCATAGGGTTGAGATAGCCTCCAGCCCCACCCTTTTCTGGTGTTTCGCCGTTATATTTGTTTCTGCTTTCCTTGGAGGTTTGAACTTCGGCGCCTTTCCTGTCCATTATCTGTGGCTTCACGTCGGGTCTGCTCTTCGTCCTCGTCAAATCTGGGAGTGGCCAGGCAAGGAGGAGGAATTTAATTGGCAGACTCGGTCCTATCAGCTGGTCAGGCGAGACAACCCATCTCTGGAGGCTATCTCAACCCTATGAGAAGGAGCGTATCAAGTAGGACCAACGCCCCTTTTCTCCATTGTGGTGAAGATAGCATCCAGAATGGATTGACCTTGTCTGCTTAGCTGATTGGACTGAGTCTGTCAGAGCTGGGAGGACATGCCTCCTTTACCAACAGTCTCCAGTTTTTTACTCGGTCCAATAGCGAGAACAGACATGTCAAAGCATTCCTCCTCTGAATTACTGAGTTGTCAAATTGTGCTAATTCCTTGAATCCACAGAGACGATCTTTACTATCAAGTGGCTCCTGGTCTACCGGTAGAAGTCAGGAGATTGCCAGCGTGAACAGCTCCGTCTCGGGCCCGCTGAAGGCTGCTGGAGCGGCAAACATCAAGTATTGTGCCAGCGAGTAGCATGAATGAGCTTTGCCCCACACCGCTAACTGCCGTTCTCGAAGAGGCGTTTAAACACCTTTCGCCCAGACCATGGAGCTCAGCCGCACAGCTGAAAGTGCAGTGGTTTTCAAACAGCTAAAAGGGTGCAAATCAGGCTATCAATTCTACCTGATTGACAAGCCCAGTGCCTTCCTCCCTTGGCAGCAGGAGTGATTGGAGTCCCTGCCTGTACCCCGGGCATACCCTCAGCTATCCGAGACCGTGTCGGCAGCACAGCTACTCCACAAGTGTGTCCACCTGTCACCTCAGTCAAAATGCTGGAAGTGGCACTTCCTTGCGCCCGTGAAGGTAGCGCTGCTGGGGGAACAGCGAAGAGTCAGGCAACTTCCCGCAGTCCTGAGTCGTGCTCCTTTGCTGGAACGGCTGTGCAGGGTGCCTCTAAGGTGCCTAAAAAGTTCACAGCTCCTCCCAAGGGTTACAAGGCAGCAGAGAAAGATGTACATCGAAGAGAGAGAGCCCTCAATAAGTTATGCAACAGGGAATCGGCCAAGAGAGACCAGCAAGCAAAATCCAAAAGGTGGTGACAGTTTCCCGCCATTATGCTGTCACATGGTTCGAATTGTGGGCCAAGCCTAGCCTGGATACTAGGCTGTACTCGCATGACTTGGCCACAGGGGGAGCTAGGGAGCAATCTTTTACACAGGAAGGAACATCAATTGCCGATTGGCAATGCAGAGAGGTCAGGCTCCATGTCAGATTTAAATGCAGCAGCAGAGCTTTCTGTTCGATCAATGAGAGGACCAGAGCTCTTCCTGAGGCAACCTTCACCCCAACTCCAGCAGGTGTTCTCTCAGGGTGGGACCAGAACCAGATATATTGGCCAACATGCAATTGGTAATTGCAGAGGCCATCAGACAAGGCATAGCTGCAGGCTTGCA
The DNA here is from genome assembly GCA_032467955.1 of Pseudoxenodon macrops. Classification (NCBI taxonomy): domain Eukaryota; kingdom Metazoa; phylum Chordata; class Lepidosauria; order Squamata; family Pseudoxenodontidae; genus Pseudoxenodon; species Pseudoxenodon macrops. The sequence goes on from JANHFT010003748.1 coordinate 356,253, forward strand.
GCAGGTCAGACCGGCTCCTTCAATAGCCTTGGGATTTTTCTTAGATCCAGGCCAAGGAGGTCAGGCATCCCTGTTTCCAGAGGACATGCCACGCAATCGCACCCTCCTAGTCCCATCACAGCCAGTCAGGGAGTCGCGAGAGGGGAAGGAAGGAGAGCCTCTGCCAGGAGTTCCTCAACCAGCGCCGGAGAATCAGCCCTGGCCTCTTCTCCATTCCTGCTCTTGCCCTTACTTTCTCAGGCCAGGTGAGGGGATGAGGGGCGGAGCCAGCCAGATGGGACAGGGAGCCACATCAGAGGAACCAAAGAGTCACATGCGGCTCCAAAGCCGCTGGTTGCTGACCTCCGGCCTAGAAGGATAACAACCCATTCCACAAGGAGTGCGGCCACAACAGTGGTGTGGGCAACACAAGCCTCTATTGAGGGGGTTTATCATGCAGTTACATAGTCCTCTCCATTCCCTTTCATTGGACACTATAAGCTGGACGGCCTCACTTCGGCTGAAGCGGCCTTCGGCAGGCATGTTCTCCAGAGGGTCAATTCTGATCAGGGGACCTTAGACCTGACTGTGGCCCACCGTAGGACAAGCCAGCTTTGGTATGTCCCATTCCTAGATGCTATCTCCACAATGGAGAAGGAGTGTTAAGTCTTACCTGATATGCTCCTTCTCGTTGGGTGGACATGGTATCCAGTCCTACCCTAGAAAGACTGTCTGGTCCTGGTCCGAGGACAGTAACATCAGCATAAGACATGTCAAGTCTGTCACCACCAAAAGCTGGTGACCGTTGGTAAAGGAGGCGTGTTCTGGTAGCTCTGACAGACTCAGTCCAATTAGCTGAGCAGACAAGGTCAACCCATTCCTGGATGCTATCTCCACCCAACAAGAAGGAGCGTATCAGGTAAGACCAATGGCCCTTTTCATCTATATTGAAAATAGTAATACCCCCTGGAGATCCAACTAAATTTGAACGATCCTTTATAAGCAATGACTTTGCTACAAACTACCTATTTTACTCATTCTAAAAGAAAAGATTTAATAATTTTATTCAGTTTTTTGATCACCTCAGTTCCAACACTGATCTTTAGAATCTGGGTCCAAAGTACCGTGTTTCCCCGAAAATAAGACTTTTGACCCCCCGAAATATGGCCTTGGCCTTATTATCGGGGGGGCTTATTATTTTAGGGGTGCAGGAGGCGGCAAGCATGGGACTCGATGTCCTGTCGTCGCCGCCTCCCCTCCCTGTTCTTCACGCCGGCCGAGCGGCTGGCCCGCAGCTGCCACTTGTGGAGCAGGACTCTGCAAGGCTTGTTGTCTTGCACAATCCTGCTCCATGAGGCAGCAGTGGCAGTGCGATGAGTCTCACAAAGACTCATTTGTGGCAGGTGGGGTGGGCTGTGAGACACGCATCTTACCTGTCACTCGCAGCCATCGTGTTCCTTACCTTTGTGTCCGGAGAAGCCCATTGCGAAAGAAACCCTCTCGCGAGTTCAATCAATCTCGAACTGGCGAGACGTTTTCTTTCTCCAAGGGCTCTTCTGGACACAAAGTTGAGGAACGCAATGGCTACGAGTGACAGGTAAGATGC
>JANHFT010003748.1:360080-385653 GCA_032467955.1 Pseudoxenodon macrops
CAGAGAGTGGGGGGGGGGGGAAGGTGGAGGCTGTTAACAATCCAGCAGCCATCTCCAGTGTGGCTTTACTTAAATAAGACTTACTCAGTTGTGTATAGTCTATTTTTCAGATCTCAGAAATTGGTTATGTAAATTTTCAAATGCAATAAAACACTTTAATAACCACAGTCATTTAACAGAATAACACATATCCTATAAGATAAACTATCTAACCTAAAGGCTATGGAAAAAAGTACCTAGATTAGAGTTATTGTCAGAATGCTATGAACTCACTAAAATCTACATAGAAAGTATACAGTGGAATATTCATGATATTAAGACATGTAAAATACGTCTGTTGTATTATATAGTATATATAGTAAGTTTTATATGATACTATATATACTTGGATAAAATGTATGTTAAAATATAATAGTACAAACCAAGAAGCTAAATATCTGGGAATAATGAATGATAATGCAAATATATGTTTTGTGTAATAATCCAATCCTAATCCAATATTATTTAGTATCCCAAACCAACTAAAATGTGAAATAGCAGTATAGTAAAATGAATGAGATTAATTATAGTAGAACAATAAACTTAGCTATTCTCCCTAGACTATAGCTTAACCAATGGCTTGTTTTACATGCTAATAATGCATATTTAGTCTCAAGTGTATGTTATTTTAGGATTTTTATTCAACAAAGGTAATGAATATAAAATTCAACAGGACACCTCAGGAACACATTGTAAATTTGGGTTCCACTGTGCAGTTTTGAAGATAAAGAAATATTTGCTTTTTTCCAGCACTTCCTTCTGCATCTGGTGCTTTGTTCCGGAACAAGTGCTGGTTAAACAAGCTTTTATTTACATTTGGTTATTTGGCTAGTAACAAAACTTTTTTGGGAGGCAGACAAGAAAGAAGCTCTTTGTGTCACAGCCAAGGGCAACTATGATATTACTAGCAAAGCATACTGATATGAAGGAAGGAAACTTGTTGAACTATATGCAGGAGATGTGGAATATTATGGCAGCATGCATATCTCTCCAAATTTTCCTGTGGTAATTGAAGTGTGTTTGATGTATATTTGTAGTCAAATATTTCTCCTATGTCCTTTCTTAAAGATAGGCTGTGTATGCTGCCATAAAAAAGAATTATCTAATTTACATGCCAAGTAAACTAGGGTTTTTAAGCTAGCACAAATAAATATGAAATATAGTAGACTACTAAAGGTAGATTATGGGTTTTCATGATTCTTGCAAGCAGAAAATTAGCAAGGTGAGGAAAAAATCTGTTAACCTCTGCTGCCTTGAAGTTTTTATTTGCAGTGAGATTTTCTTTAAATTAGGGAGTATTTAAAGTGATTCAGTCTTTAAATAAGTCATATATAAGTTTTCACATCTCCAGGTGGTGGGAAATAAAACCCACAGCCCTTCAGAATCTTTCAATTTTGCCAATGCAGTTCTCCAAATTAATTTATACCTGGTGTAATTAAGACGAACTACTATGTGTATCTTTCTCACAGTGAACTAAAGTATCTTATCTGTAGTGTTCCTTCTCTGTAGTCTTTACTTCTTCCTCTGTGTTTTCAGGTCTCCAAATAAATTTACATTGAAAAAGTTAGGTATTCTAATTAGATTGAGATTGAGTCTAAACCTGTTCTTCCCTATCCAGGTCTCCACAGACTCCACATATTAAGAGAGAACCTTGACAATATCATTTGATTGGCTGGAGAGATCTGTAATTGAGTACTATCAGCATACTAATGATATAGCCAACCTTGTGCTGACAGATGAGCTCACATAGCTGCTTCCTGTAAATTTTAAATGGGAGTAGGAAGAAACCCTGCAAGAGCCCGCAAAAACCCTGTAAAACAGAGGTTAAGGCTTAACTTTTTTCTTCCACAATAGCAACCAGAACAAGCCCCAGAGCAAAAAAGAGAACTACCACAACACCATGCATTCCACTCATAACCTGTGAACTAGTCCAGAAAAATCCCATGATTGATGGCATTGAAGACCACCAAGTGATTAAAGAGGCCAGGATAAATATAACACTATGATTCTGATCCCACCAGACCTCATCATCAAATGTGATCAATGCCATCTCAGTATTTCTTGTACTAAACTGAAGAAGTACTTCAGCTTCTACAGAGCTGAAGAAGCTTCTTGGACAAGAAGCAAAACATCTTCAGAGAAAAAACAAAGTCCAGCTGCACTTGAAAAAGCACCTTTGGGATAACCTTGACCTGGATGACTGAGAATATCCATAGACATTTGCCATCTTAATATTTACATGGGTCTGCAATCCGACTCAAAACAGTCTAAATAATCTGCTTCTTCCAGGGCACTTTGAGATTGAAGTTTAAGCCCCTTTTCAGCCATCTGCCAAAAAAAAAAAAATCGGACACAAGGTAAAAAAATCCAATGTTCTTGGGTCCAGTGATAGCTTCTTGAGGTCACGCCTACTCTAAAAGAATTATTTTATTATTGCTGGGATTTAACTACATATTACTTCCTATTGGCCCTGCTTACAATTCTGAGAATGCTGTTTTATTTGTTAGGACTAAGAGGGTGACATTGTTTTTAAATAAGTAAGCTAGACAGCCCAATTCCATTTGTCCTGCACAGCCAGAGACCAGCTTGAGTGACAGATGTCCTAAGTAGTCTTCGCAGTAATCAAGTATATGTTTCCTCTTGAATGGAACTGCTTGCCATGAATAGAAATATGATTAAGACACTGTGGCTGTCTCACTTTGGAATTCTCAGAATTGTGACAAACATCTTGGTATAATTTTTGATAGCCTTTTAAGAAGTTTTAATGTTTGCTTGTTTTCCTAATTTTATTTTCTAGTTCCTACATATGTTTTTGAAGTTTTTGTGTGGGAAGGTGTTTGGAAAGATATTTCTGTTCTGTTCCTTTAGCAACTTTTAAAGTTTATAACTGCTTCAGTGGATATAAATAACTTACATGTTGATGTTGTCCATCATTTTGAACACTCATGCACTGGAGGAAAAAAATTGCTCAAAAGTCAAATAGACAAAATTAGAGCGGTAAGAGTAGAACAAAGATTTCCTGATTCACCATTTCATTATTTCTGCTGCTGTTGTAGCTGCTGTATTTCTCTCAATAGTTCTAAACAACATTAGAAATTGTGGAGCCTTTTATACCTCTTTCACATAGACATAATATATAATTGAAGCATTTTCTTCTGTCCAAAGTAAACTGTTTATGGCTATAATGCAGTTTTAAAAGAATGGTGCAAGTGATATTGACTTCTTTGCCAGCAAAAAATTAAAAAAGGACGAGAAGCAAAGAAAACCAAACTGAACAGAGATGCTATTACTGAAATGACATTACATCTGTATACCCTTTCCTTATATTTTCCTGTAATCCTGTTATGGCACTGTTCTATTACCTCAAGCACTGTCATCTTTAACCACTGTCAGATCTTAACTGGATTGCCAAGGACACAAGGAAGGCATCTAGGAGGTGAATCCAATAGTAATTCCAGTACAATATATCTCTCTGTATGTCTATTTTCGGTTTGTTGTTACCTTTTCACATAGCACTTCCTATATAAAGACACACAGTTTATTATAGAAGAAAATGATGAGGTGAAATATATATTTCACATCTTTATGACCTCTTGGGCGTAGACAAAATTGAATGATGATAAAAGTAATACAGTTAAAAAAGAGTTTATCCATAACATTGCCACAGCTTTTCGCATTCAGCATAAGTTATGTCTTTATTGATCAGTATAATTAGGAAGTCAAATCTGGAATGCATGCCCGTCAGGCTTTTGGTGGCTATAGATATCCCAGTCGTAGTTGTGTTCTCTCATTTATAAATGCTATACTGAATATTCTTCTCTACTGTCTGTTTGTAATTTCTTAGATCTAAGAGAATTGTTGAGAATAGGAACTGAGCTTTAGGATAACAGGTATCCCAAAGTGGGATTTCTTTTCAATAGCCTTCATTTCTGAAAACATTTTTGGGTGAGTAAAGTGAAATTCATTGAAACAAAGCAAGCATCTGATGAATTTTCCAGGCAGAGTCCCTTGATGAACCTCCTTGAAGAGTTAGTTGACCTATTTATCTATAAGTTATCAAAAGTTTCTTTTTAAGGATTTTATTCCAGTTGTTTAATAAAACTGATGTATGTTATGGGCATGGCAAGCTAGAAAAAAAAAGAAGAGAAAACTTAAAAAAGAAACGAAACGTAATTCATCCATATTGATAAATTATCAATAAATTATCACTCAGGTATCACTTTATGGTAGTTTTTTCTTTAAACATTCACAACATTTCAATTCTGTGGCCCTGTGGAGAACTTGTATTAAAATTCCTCTGAACAGAAAAGACTGACAAATGGAGAACCAACAAGCAAAGAGGCTTCTCTAGTGATGTAACATTTTGTGGATGTTGAATTGAGAATGAATCATAATTTAATATGGTTTTGTGAGACAAACCTCCTGGAGGGAAAACAGTATTTAAAACTATAGAACATTGTATCTGAATTCCTTAAAAGGTTCAGTGGAACTGAATTATGTCTGGATATCATTTTACCACATAACAACACCAGCAATAGTAGCAGAGAATTGCTATTCTGAAATGAAACTCAAATACTTTGGCCACCTAATGAGAAGGAAAGACTCACTGAAGAAGAGCCTAATGCTGGGAAATATTGAGAGGAAAGGAAGAAGGGGACAACAGAGAACAAGGTGGCTGGATGGAGTCACTGAAGCACTAGGGGTGAGCTTAAATGGATTCCAGAGGATGGTAGAGGACAGGAAGGCCTGGAGGAACATTGTCCATGGGGTCAACTTTGCAACTAACAACAACAACAAAACAGTAAAAAAAAAAAATCTGCCCCCACATTTTGCTGTAGTTTCATGATGTATGTCTTTGGCATATACCATGGTAAACTAATTAAGTCTGGTAAACTAGCTAAGTCTGAATTACCAGGGATGCCCTTTTGGTCCCTCACCTGTTCATTATTAAAAAAAAAAAAAGACATGCAGTTTAAGAGATTACAACTTTGTAGTGTTTGTTCCTTCAAAACTAAGGTTCTCTTGTTAACAGTGGTAAGAAAATATAGCTACATTTAATTAGTTATATAGAAATTAATATTTCTCCAAAGAAATATTTTCTATGAGCTTTGGTTTCTTTGAATGAATCATAGTGAATTTCAACAGGTTTAATAATCTTGTAATGCACAATTTGCTACTTATATTACCTGGAGATTACAGAGTTAGAATTGCATATTTTTAATAGAACTTGAATAAAATGGGTGTAACAATAAAGTTCAAGGAAAAGAAATGTAAATTCCATTGTCTCAGTTGCTGTGATAACATAATTTAGATTCATCATAAAAATGCTTGCAATTGCTGCCAATATTGCCTGCCTGCTTGCCTGCCTGCCTTGAAATAATGGGGAAGAGACATGTTAGTCTGTGCAATAAATCACTCATGGAATCTCTTAGTAGGAAAACCTATGTCCTAATAAAGTTGGTTATCTTGAAGAGTCTATCACTTTCCATGTCCATTTGGAGCTCAAACAACTCACTGAATGAATCAGTATTTTTGAATGGCTAAGTTCTATGAAGAGATTTCGCTTTGAGCAACATTCATTGATTTGAAGAATGGAGAAAGCTACATGTTAAGAATCTTTAAGTCTTCCATGAATATTCATTGCCATGAATTTTGGGTGGGGTCTTCTTGGTTGTTTGGTATTGGTGTGTATGTGTGTGTTCATCTCATTGCCATTCGATTGTTCTCCATACGGAGAATATGACCTGCAAGTTGGAATCTTCTGCATATGACAATGTTATGTAATTGCAGGAGAAAGTCTTTTGGAGCACTTCTTCATTAGTAATATGGTCAAAGTAGTGAATCTTTAGGATTCAGAGAAGGCATCTTTGTTAGATGATCCGAGTCTCTTGTTAATTCTCACTGATACCTTCCAGATCTTACTGGCATAAATGACTGATGGGATCACTACAGAGCCAAGCAAACAGGATGTAAGTTTCAGTGATATAGATGTTGAGAATCAGATTTTATTCATCCTCTGGAAAACAGCTGTTGCTTTCCCAATGCAGCACTTAACGTCCATCTCTTCATCTCCATTTCAGGTGAATACATTACCCAAATAGGTAAACTTTTCTACTTTCTGAAGTTTCTGTCATCTGAGTGACAGCTCACATACATGATCTTTGATTTCTTGGCACTTATCCTGAGGCCAATTTTGATTGCTTCTTCATCCAAGGCAGTTGTCATTTGTAGTTTCATATTGTCTTACTCAAGTAAGGCAATATCATCTGCAAAAATTCAGGTTGTCAAGATGGTCTTGGTCAAAATAATAAATGCTTTCCCTGGTGTGTGATGTTCATCGCAAAACATAGTCGATGTCAGGCCAAAGTCCTGAGGAAAAGGAGTGGTGATAGAATAAAGCCTTGTGTAACTCTGATAGTAATTTTGAAGAAATCCATATGGCCATTTTTCATCTTAACACAGCAGGTTGATCACTGGTATAAGATCTTAAAGATAAAGACTATTGGTACACTGTATAAATGTAGGATTTGCTAGGTCAGTTCTTGGTGGACACTCAAATGCTTTCTTAAAATCAATAAAATTAATGGCCAATTAATTAATTAATCCTTTGGTTCAGAGCAAAATATTCTCAATATGATGCTCAGTTGAACTTCACCTTTAGATCTAGTGAAATATATAATGCGAGACCTAACTCTTGGAGGATGCCAGTATTTGAAGGATGCCAGCATCTGGAAAGCCACCTCAGACTCAAAACAAGCAAGAAAGAATATCTCTTAATTCAGAAGTCTGTTGATCTCATGATAGTGCTAACTTTGATGTTTGAGGGAGTTGTGCTCCCATAGACAGTGCAGGTTTGCAACTTGAGGATCCTTCTGAATTATTGGCTCCTCAAGGATTGGCTTTGCCCAGCTTTAGCTGGCACAACAATTGTGGTCTTTACATGAAAATAGTTATGGTTAGTCCTTGCTTAATACTGTTCCTTCAGCAACTGTTCAAAAGTATGATGGTGCTGAACTATGGGACTTACGACCTGTACCTGCAGTTACAATCTTTGCAGCTCTTGTAGTCACATGATTAAAATCCAGGCACTTGGTAGTCTATCCGCCCTTATGATCAACCGCAGGGGTGCTGCAACAGCCCCTATTTCACCCAGCTTGATCACCCAGTCCAGCAGCATATGCAAAGCTTCTGCTGCCCTGGCCTACTTATTCCCCATCCCATGGGGAATAAGGGGAGGTCTTGGCTGATTACAGGCCCAGCAGTATGCACAAAGCTGCCAATAGTAAAGTATTTCCACCTACCAAGAGGGGGCACAACAGCAGGTGTTTTTAATAGAAGCCTTCTATAGAACAGTATGCCCATTGAAGCATGTATAATCTCCACTCTTATAACTTTCAGATGCTAGTAAAACCTCCTCTCCCAGAGGGCCTTCAAGGATGAATTGCAGAGCCACCAATACCTATATCTGTTAATATATTGATATTCTGACTATTACTATTTTCATTTGACATTATTATTGGGTAATTACATGTAACCCCCTTTGAATTGAAGCAGGGAGAAGCAACATAAATAAAATAGTATACATACTCTTCAGGGGCTCCTCCACAATCTCAAACTTGTTAACCGGAGTAGCTGGATCTTTTTCTTGCACCTCATATTGCTTAGCAGCATGAACCTCAGAGTGATCATTAAGAGCTCACTTTATAAGGAACAATTTCAGGAGCTGGCCCACTGAATAGCAAGGAGGATTACTCCATTAATTTGTGCATTAGGCTTTCATATAAAGGCTCTTACCGATAGCTAAGTGCTGCCAATTAACACGCTGAAGTGTGTGTTCCCTCCAACGAAACACTTATCTTAGTAAATGTAAAGGGCACTTCATGAAAGGTAACAGATGCTGAAAAGGGCCTCCTTTTCATTATGAAGGTCTTCCTCTTGTTTTTGCAGATGTCTTTCACATGTACACAAGGCCAATCACAGAAGTATGGTTGTAAGAAGAACCACAAAACCCATGCATTCCCAGTGCACATCACTACTGAAAGTTAGATATAGCAGAAAGAAAAATGGGATTTTTTTAAACTTTAGGCATTCAGAAGTTAGACCTATGAATTCCCCTTTCCCTTTTCTTGTGTTTCTTCTTTTCTTTACCTAGATGGTAGATCAATAGGGTGATTTTTGAATCCAAGTCTTAGTAGGAGAAAATATTTTCAGTAAGTATATTGCTGAAGAGTTCTTCAATAGTCTATTGAATAATGTAGTCCTATGAGTAATATTTGAGGAATTTGAATTTTGTCTGTACAGAAGTTAACTCTTTCAGCAGCTGTCCATTTAGCATACTGGAATATAATAAACAACATTTCTTTCTGGACATTCTCCTAATATAATGGTAAGGTTTCTACAGCAAAGTAGTTTAGAGGAGGCACTTAAATATATAATGAAATTTAATTTTTTTTGCATCAATTTATAAAATTATGTAAATGACATACTTTGAAACAAAGTAAATATATCACCACAGATGATTAACCCAATATGACAGACATTTCGGAGTTAATCCACCCCCTCCTTTGTTTAGTCTGTTAAACTGAGGTCTTAGAAAAGATGTATACTTACAATATGTAAGTATAAGTCTTTTCAATGTAAAACTAGGTGATAGCAAGGTGATCAAATCATTAATATAGAATGGATTCCAAAACCTTACCTGGAATCTGAATCAATCACAAGTATTTTTTTCTAATATAACCTGCACTTCCATCAAAATTCTTATTATAGACTCACCCATATTGAAAAACAATCTGAGGCTGCACACAGACTTCATGTGGAGCTCTGATTTCACTAAATTTTGTAATATATGAAGTGATACAGCAACATAGCACACTCCTCTATGGAGATCTTTTCAGAAGGAGATAGGCAATGCTTTCATTAATAAAAAGAAATAGAGTTTGGGTTTTAGGTTTATGTAACATACTCATGGAAGTAATAATATATATAGCATGTGTCTGGTACTCATTAAAACAACCATATCACTTTCCAGTATCATATAGCCAGGGATAAGCAGGGATAGATATATCTGTGCTTCCTCCTATTCAAAAACAATTTCCTTTAAATTAATTGTATTACAAAGTTGTATTAGATATGTGTCCTGCTTCGTTCCCACATTCTAAGAGTTGCATTGGTTAGCAATAGAACTTTCCTGTTTTGTTGTTAGAGAGTTAGTAATCTGTGTTGCCAAATGACTTTGCATATGTATGTATGCATTTATCAAATGTATATGGCTGCCCATCTCATACAAGGTGATTCTAGGTAGTGTACTATAAAAGCAAGTATTAAAACCTAATATAAAAACATTAAAACAAATAATCAATAAAAACTGATTATGAGAGAGTTACATAAGATGCATGGGCTCTTTGCTGTCAGGGATTCTCAGGCTTGATAAAACACACACACAGAGTTTGGAGACTTTCTGGAAGGCAATAAGAGTTGAGGCACCACACCAGAAAAACAGGGCAGAGACGTTGCCAAGGGAATTGTCAGATAATAGACAGCGTAGTCCTCAACTGGATAATGGATGTGGCAAGAGGCCTTCCCTAACTTCTTGGGTTGGAAAGGAAATCTGGATGAAGTGGGAGGAGTTTGTACTTTCAGACCTGCAAGTTTCTGTCAGTCTAGTTTTACAGTAAAGTAGAATTAGCTCATCTAGTTGTGATTACTATCAGGACAAGAGGTAAATTGTTTTATTTTATTTGTAGGGCCTGATATTAGACAGTTTAAAAGATTATATTTTTTGATATAGGTTAGCTTATGTTTTAAGAACTTTGAAATAAATCTTTCTTTTTATCCCACTACTATTGGAAACACTTTTGGTGGAAGTAATGAGAGCACCTTCTTCTGATTTTGGAACATCCAGTTTGGCTGATTAGGGTCCTCTCTGATATTTTTTCACTGGCAGGCAAAAATGTTTCTGTTTGAGAAGACTGTGTTTTATTGATATAGGTTTTGTTTGTTTGATTTGTTTCTTATTTTATTTTTAACCTATTAAATTCTTTAATCATTCTAGAGTGAAAAGCAGGTTGTAATTACAATAACCAAACAAATAAGATGTTCCATTTTTTTCTGACTTTCTACCAACGACATTATACCTTTACATATGGCAGGAAAGTAATATTTTGTGTGTATTGTGAATGATGAGGTGCTGCATCTTATATATATATATCAGTAATTTTTTCTCAGTGATTGGAAGAGCGTGCTTTGCCACTGGGTAAGTCAAGCTATTTCAGCCTGGCATCCCTTGGGATGAATTCTTCTGGGTCAGGCAGGACCTTACTGGGAAATGTAATTTATGCTTCAATGTATCATCTGGTTACAGCAAAGTTAATATATTCTTGGGCATTTTGTAAATTGTTTTTAAACCCCTTGCCATATGGCCCAGTAACCAAAGATAGGAATCAGGTTGCAAGAATAATATCCTTAAAAACATGCAGATAAATCTATCATTGTGAAAGCTTTGGCCACCAACATATGCACACACCAGCAAGAAATAGCCCTGGTTTGATTATTTACTATTTGATTTATTACATGGGGGACTGTAAGGAAGTGATCATAAATTAAAAAAAAAACCTACAAGCTTTTGTGCTACATCTCATATCCCAGAGTAAGTCTACTAAATCAATTAGATTACTCTCGAGGAAATAGTTTTGCATTGGTTCAGGCCTTACAACATTTATTTGATAGCATCTTCAGCACCTCAGATTTCATCTTTCTAGCTCCTATGTACAGAAAATCATGTCAATTTAAGCTTAATAAAAGAGTGGATTAGTTTTAAATCATTGAATTGTTTTTCTTTAAATTTGCAGTGTAGTTTAAGAAATGTATCTGTTGCCTTACAACAAGGTGGGCATTGTTCTTGACATGAAGAATTGTCATAAAATAAAAAATAATACCTTATCAGATATCACCTTAATGACAGTAAAAAACTATTGTCTGCTGGGGTGTTTCATGTTGTTCATGCTTTCCCAGGAAAAATGCAGTTTGAGGACATCACATTGTAGAAAAAGGCAGCATTTGTGTATTGTGAGTTGTGATGGTATGTAGTAAGGAGATGGATTCTCAGGAGGGAGGGGTGCATACCAGAGGAGTAAGAGGCAACTCAGTTGGTATGTTATGTGTGAGAGAAAAAGGGTGAAAGCCCCTCGCCCAATAGTTTGCAGAGTATATTGTAGATGCACATAGGAGAGTCCTCAAGTCTGGCAAGATTTTGTCTGTAGGTGTGGGAAAACCTTAGCTTCAAAGAATCACCATATTATTTTTGGTTTTGGGCTTGACAGGATTTTTACCTTGCGCTAATCCATAATTCAATTTGTTAGGCTTCAGTTTAGGTGCTTGGCAACTGGGCTGCTTTACAATCATTTGCCATTTAAGAAAACTTTCTGGCATTAATATACTGCCAGAATGTACATTTCTCCAATTCTTTACTATTTCTATGGGTCAGGGCACTCCCTGGCCCCAGGAGCACTCTGCAGGCCTCCCAAGCCTTCTTTGAGTCCTGTTTTTTACAAAAGCAGGCCTGTTTTCACCTGTTTTTGTGAAAAATGAGGTGCACAGAGGGTTTGGAAGGCCTGCAGATTGCTTGTGGAGGCTCTGGGAAAACAAAAACGCTCCCATTTTTGCAAAAAACGCCCTTTTTGCCCGTTTTTCACAAAAATGAGGGCGTTTTTGCCTTCCCCCAGCCCTCGGAAGCACTCTGCAGGCCTTGCAAACCCTCTGGCCACCCCGGTTTTGCGAAAAATGAGTCCATTTTCCCCAAAAAATGGAATGCAGGAGTGGGGCTTCAAGAGGCCAAAAATGGCTGTATTCGGTGTATAAGACGCCCCAACATTTCCACTCTTTGTTAGGGGGAGGGAAAGGTGTGTCTTATACTCCACAAATGTGGTATATGGCATATAATAGAACAACCATCACCAACTCTTAAAAATTATAGTACTTCATCAGCTCAAATTCTCTCTTCATTGAGTTTGCATTTTTCTATAGAAATCAGTTACCAGATTGATTTTGGAATATGTGCAGTCTTGTTTTCATGTCATATTGGCAACTACAAAAAATGTAATAATAAAACAATATGATTAGAAGTTTTTCTCTTTGTTAGCTTCATTTTTTTTTACAAAATGCTAAAGAGTTTTTAAAATCTGATTTAAAAAGACATCTGATTTTCATTATTTTTAATAATTGATTTTTACCCATGCTATCAAGTTCAATATGCTAAAGCACAATTACTACTTTAGGCTTAACATGTTATGTGAATTTAATCAATGTAGGAGTCGTGGTGGTGCAATGGTTAGAATGCAGTATTGCAGGCTAATTCTGCCCACAGCCAGGAGTTTGATCCTGACAGGCTCAAGGTTGACTCAGTCTTCTATTCTTCCAAGGTCAGTAAAATGAGGACCAGGATTGTTGGGACTCTGTAAACCTCTCAGAGTGTACTATAAAACACAGTGGAGTGGCATATAAGTGCTTTTGTGGTGTACGACCAATGTTATAGCTTAGTGCTTTGGGTATTCTCTACCGGTTGCTATTTAATAAAAAACATTCTTAAGCAAATCATATCATAACACAATATATTAATTGAACTTCAATAAACAGATTTCTCTATAGTATTTAATTCCAGTTTATTATACAAAATGTTTACATATATAGCAAATCTGCAAGAAGGTAGGGGAATGTATTCAATAATACCCTCCAAACACATTTTTTGCAACATACTGCACATATTCCAAAATCAATTAAGATGCCCCAGGAAAAAGATGCCTCTCAAATGTTTCTGGATGATATATAGTGAGCTGTGATAAGGCGGGGGGAAAAACTCTCTTCCTCTTTTTCTGAAAGATGTTTTCTCATCTACCTTCATTAAGATTCCATCCATATGCATTTTTATGCCCAAATCTATTTTGATTGTAATTGGAACTAGTGAATATCTATGACAAAAAGTTAACCTGTTTACTTTTTATTTGGAATCTCTCAATTAGTATACACATTTTCAGGAAGATAAAATGTTTGCATCCTCTAAACCTTGCAACTCACTATCTAATCTTCCTTCATTCTTCTCCATTCTTGTTCCCAAATACCTTTTATAAATACATCTCTATGCCCTGTCCCTTGTTTAGTAAATCAGTTTTGTGCATGATTTAAGATATTCCACAGAGACAAACTGCAAGACATACTGATACCTGCATTAATTTAAATGAATCAGAGAATTTATTTATTCATTTATTCATTCATTTATTCCCACCTTCATTATTTTTATAAATAGCTCAATGTGACAAACGTATCCAACGCACTTTCCTCCTATTTTCCCCACAACAACCTTCCTATGAAGCGAGTTTAGTTAAGAAATAGTGACTGGCCCAAAATCATCCAGCTGGCTTTCATGGCTAAGGTGGAAGTAGAACTCAGTTTCCCACTTTCTAACCTAGTGCCTTAACCACTAGACCACTTACATTGCAATGAACAATTAAAAGCCTGTCTTGTTTCTGAAAAATAAGTTCAGTGCTATGGAATATACTATAAATCCTAAAAGTTTTGGTAAGGGCCAAGAAACCTATGGGCAGTAATGTAAGTTGAGCAATTGCTACTTAAACTGTCATGTCAATTTACTGACCAACCAAAAAATGTATGGTATGCATTGTATCTGATCCAGTCAAATCAAATGTAGTTCTAGTTGCTGTAACTCTGCTACCTTACTTGTAGTTATCAGAAGTTATAATTCTACAACTATTCGAATTGCCATCTTACTCAAATCCTATGCAAATTCAGCATGAAAAAATGATAAACCGCCTTTGTTCTAATTATATAGGCCAAAGTTCATCCTAGCATTATCATTAAATCTGGAGGTACTCAAGTAGTAGTCAAGATGTTGGACTGGTACCAAGGAAATCTTGGTTTTATTTCTCCTTTGTCCATAGAAATTCAGTGCCTAACTTTGAACTAGTCATTCTCCACAATCAGTTTGACAATGCAGGTAGTTGACAAAGAAAGGCAGATTTCTTTTTTCTTTTACACTAGACCATTTCATGTAATTTAAAACATAACATACTGATTTCCATTTCTAAACAATATATAAAGAATAAATATGCAATTGGAAATACTAAGTTTACAGGAGGCTTCTAGAAAAATGCATCTAAGACTTTATAAAGTTACCTTTTTATTCCCATAAGAGCAATGTAATAAAATTTCTGGAAGCTATTCAAAAAACTGTCTAAAAAAGAATAAACAAATAGACACTTTTCAAATTACATAGGCTGGGCCATTCTGGGGAGAGGTCTGAATGCTTCACAAGAATCTTCTGATTTGTTTTATTTTTTTTAATTCCTCTGTGAGGGCTGAATAAGCCAACAATCACAATTCTAGATTAAAGATTTAAACAAACATTACTTCTTTCACATTCTGTCTATAATATTTAACTGCACTGAAGTTCAAATCCACAATTTAAAATCTAACAGTTTCAAAAACTATGAATATTTTAAATTTGCAATTGTTCATCCAGGAAAGGCACACAGCACAGAATAATGTACTTAGTTCCTTCATATATTTTATTTAGCAATACACCACTATAGTGACATTCAAAGCAATATCTATATAATAATACAATGGGTAGAAACCAAATAGATGTTTCAAGCATGAAACACTTGAGAATGCCCAGTGAGATCTTTTATCCTAACAATTTCCTTTTCCCAGCTTATTATCATACTTTAAACAAAAAATGTTAAGATCATAGTTGAGGCAACTGCTAGTGATTAAATAGATGCAACTAGGTAATTTTCTTGGCAACAGCAAAGAAATGGTTCGATATTGCCTTCTTCCAGAATGTGTTTAATTTCTTAGTGTAATTTATAATCTTGGTATCCCTTCTCAATCTTTCATGCAAATAGTAAGCAATCTCAAAGATACTAAATGCCTCAATTATTGTTAACTTCCTCTCCTTGCAAGTCAAAAGAAACTAAGATGCTTTTGGAAAAAGTCTCTTCTCTCCATTGGGTGGCATGGTAGATTGCTGTTCAGTGAAGATTCCCCCAAAACAGATACAACTCTCCATCTCAGTCAAAACCTAGCCATCTGTGCTTTAAGAATTAAGCTTACTGTGACAAATTAATTATTCAGTTGTTTCTTCATAAAAATATCTTCTATTGTTTCTTCCTTCCCTGTTACTGTATATACTAAAACATGAAGTGTATCTAAGGGTAAGAGATAAAGGTTCTATTTATATTTTCTTAGCTAACAGACATATAAAATGATTGATATATCAAATCAGGAAAAATAATTTTATATTCATCTTAAATTCATAATGACAATCTTTTCAAAAATCCTTAGAAGAAAAAAGTAAGTATTCGTATGATAAACTAATCTAACCTTATTTTTGTACAGCATATCTGATATTCAGTTATTAAAAATTAAAAATGTATTATATAGTGAGAACTTTAAGTTAGAATTTTGTATCTTAAAGTTGGAAACAATGATATGAATCACTGACCCACAAATATTGAATTTGAAATGCAAGAACATAGTTTACAGTAAACTATATTCATTTAAAATGCATTGCCATTACTGCCATAACCCTATATATTCTAAATTACATGGAATTTATAAAAAAAGAAACAATTTTTATTTACTTTAAACCAAAAGTGCCAAAAAATCATTAAACATGTTTTTTTCAATAGCTCTATAATAAGTAGTTACTAACCTTATCAGAAACTATCTATGAAATGGCTTGTTCTGATTTAGTCAACACATAATTTGGGTTTAATGAAGTTATTTTCAAATTATATATAATTTCAGCATCTTTCCAAAATGCTGGTTTTAGCTTTAAAATTTAAAAATCCTGAAGTTTCTGTAAACCCAAAGGAAGTTATTATATACATTATATTGAATACAGACTACCAAGACTTTCCACTATTATTAAACCAACACTGGAAATAATTTGCTGTTGTGCAAGTCACATCTAGGTACTAAATTCAAATAAATAAAATTTACTAGTATACATCAAGAGAAAAAAAACCTGCACACCAAATACCTACATGGATTTTCTAATAATTCTGTATTTTATAAATATGCATTGATAGGTGATAAATTTAAAAGTTAACATAAAATCTGTAGAAACACATTTAATTGGGCACTGCAACTTTCAAATGAAATCTTGTTCATTGTGTTTTACATTTAATACAGGTATGTTTCTACAGGACTCTTCACAAATGTAATTGCCTTAACTGAGACATACGGTTTCTCTCATTTAACAATTCTACCAAAGAAATCTAGGGAAATCATCAGGATTGTTTCTTGAATGCAGTATTGGAAAGTAAAATAAATGCCTTAAATGGAATAAAATAATTATTTCCAGAATGTTTGCATATAGCTGGCAAATTCTCTTGAACTAATGAACTAATATACAAAATAAATATATTAATATAAAATATAAAAATATAGGAGAAAATTTTAAGAAAAAATTGCTAAGGAAATCTTATAGATTTCTTTTCACTGACAGTAATATAGTTAATTACTGTAATATGTAATATTATTAGCAATGAGGAAAGTTTCAGTAATAGAATGAAACATAATAACCCTTGCATGCTGTGTTTAAATATATATTCACTGGGATTTCTAGTTGTTACCTATTGATTTACCTAGTTGTGTTTTATAATTATAGATTATAAAATTAAAAATTCTAATTAAAATATTACAAACTCAGTAACCTATTACCTAATATAATATTAGCTCTTTCAGAAATTATGAAAAATGGCTGCCTATTGCTACTACTCATTTACACTGTAGAATTCACATACTGTAAAAGTGCTGAGAAATCTAGAATATTTTGGAAACTTGAGCCTCTCTCAATATTTCATTAAAAACTGAATTAAGTTCAGTTTAATATATTAGAAAAATGGACTGCATGAATTTATACATGCAGTAGATCTGTAATAATGTTTGGAAATTGAGCTATTGGATCAAATTGAAAAATTAATTGTCCCAAGATGTCATTTTGACTGCTTAGTCTTTGTCAAATGTATGTATTAGATCATATTCAAGGTAATAACAGTTTTTCTTTTGCATATTATGTGATTTAATTATGATTCATTCACAATAAAAATTCAGGACTACATTTTTTCAAACCAATTTTAAATAATTTATAATGAGAAATGTTAGCTAAGAATACATACAATAGTCATAGAATTTTTAAAAACCTATTTTTAGATGGTAAGGGTTATATGATACTTTATATATCATTAGTTATCAGTGCAAGTGAGTGTAGTTATAAAGATTACGCTAAATAAATATATACTACAGGTCAAGAGGACATGTTTACATTATAATTTATAAAAAATAAACATTCATCACACATACTTCAAGGCTGTGGAGAAATTTGTAAATGTAATACAGCAGTTTCTTGCTGATTTTTCTGAAAAAACTCTCTCTCTCTTATATAGATATTCATAACACAAAGACACAAGAAAATAGAAATCAACAGGCTTCACTTTTCAAAAATGAAAACGTTCTAGCTTTAAAATAGGCTTTAAATAATTTTTAAGATGTAATTGATGGAATTACAGCTTCAAACTCAGAAAAACTCCTCCTCTTCTTTCTATAGGCTACTGTAAACCAATAGAAATAGCTTAATTTTTTCAGAAATGTTTGCTACTACATATATTTATCCATTTATAGAAGCAGCTATAGATTATGTTAAACAATGAAAATCTTTAATATTTTCGTTTCTTTACTTTTGAATATTGGGTGCATATTGGGTGCATAACAGAAAATGTTTATGCTCTTTCAAAAGTACATCCATATATAAGAATTTGAAAATATGAAAATATCAATTTTTTTCAATAACTATAACAGGATTTCATTAGAATGTAATTTCTTTATTTTAAACTTGAAATAAGCTAACCAAATATTGATAATTGTGTAAATACCAATAGTATTAAGTGAAAATTGCAGAATAAGTAAATTTTGTATTTTACTTTCCCCTGCTTGTTCACAGAAGTACAGTATTATATTATTAGTCTTTAGCATTCCAAAAAATGTAATCTTCAAAAAAAATCCACCATTAAAGATCTCTTGAGGAAAAATGTTGTTCCTGTAAAACAAGTTATTTGCAAGTGATACTGAATAACAAGTTTATTTAGTATTCTTCCTAACATCTTCTAATTGTAACTTCCAACTTTTTGCAATATTTTAGGGGAAAGAAATATTACTAACCCAAGCAACAAAAAAATCAAAATAAGTTATGTGAATATGCTTGTGTTTTAAACTTAATTTCTTATATCTTAAATACAACATAAATACACTGATTTTGATATTAACGTTTAAAACCATCTTAATCTTTTTTTCAGAAAGAACTGGCGCCCCTTAGCGTTCATCTCTTCAAACAATTAAATCACTTATTTGCATAGGACATTTTTTAACATTCCAGAAAGTTTTCAACATTTGCAGTTCTTTCACCCAGAAGCCAATGCAAACAAGAAAACAGGATTTAAAGGGATATAAACAAACAAAATTTAACAGTAGTACAGTACAGGAAAAACGTATATAATGTTGGGGCAAACAGTTTGATTTTTGAATTATTAGATTTCCCAGTCCTTATTTTGGATTTATGAAAAAAACTGACAGCTCAAAGCTTCAAGAGTATTCAAAAGATTCAGTGACTTAATATATTCTTGAAATAGGCACACCAAAAATATTCTCATTTGCTCTTCTTACAATCTATTCCCCTATGATGATTCCAGAAATGTTTAAAGTCATTGTTAGTGTTGTGGTAAAATACAGTTATTTTTAAAAAGGAACTGCAAGGACAAATTTATATTAAATGTTTATATTAAAACTTCTTTACTTGATATTTAGGGTGTTATTAACTTTCATTTAAACTAGAATTAGCCAAATGCACTCTAATCAACTGCTACTTGAACAATATCCTTCAAAGGAACCCAAAAATGTTTCAAATATATGTCACATTTCAGTTCCAACTGTGAATATGCTTCTCCAACAGTAAAGATTAAATCATCTCAAACGAAACCTGAAAAGCACTATCAGTCTAATTCACAAATGGTAAGGCTTGATAGTCACCAAGTTTCCCCTATCCTCTGAAAATATGGAAGTTTCAAGATGTGAACTTTAAAAGTGGATTTTGACTGAATCTTAGACTGAACATATAGCATACGTTCAAAACTTTTAGATTTAGGAAATGTTTATAACATTTATAACATTTCTAGCTTAATTCGCAAACCAAATAATTTCTTTAAAAATTGCAACACTTGGGAGTTACTTATTTTGCGGAAACCTAAATTAGCAGACACTTCGGTCTGCAAAGTTACTCACTTTGCACCTTCTTGGAACTCAACTAACTAAAGGCAGGAGATCGAGATTACGCACACGGCCTAAAACTACCAACGGGTATTCAGAGACTCCAAAAACACTTTTCGCGTTGGCTTTTGATACTCAAATCGAGAATCACCCAATATGTCCTTCACGGTAGAAGCTAATAAAGCTCGTAATATTTATTCGCGGATCTAACAGACTTTTGTCTTTTTAGGCCGACAACCAGCTCAATACTGAGTAAAATCTGAGCCCTCAAGTTTCTCCAGTTTTTTTCATGTCCCTCCGCCCAACCTCAAAATAAAAATCAGTCATGTAGAGTTTAGGCTGAAAGACTTAAGTTGCTTAAAAGTATTTCATAAACGTACTATCGGGCCTACTTTGCTTTTCATACTTCCAATGAAGATTCATGAATTCAAAATGCTATAATCCCATTAAAAAACTTTTTCCTCTCCCAACTTTTTTCTTGTACAAAATATAATTTTATATACTAAAGTTTGCCGATTGAAAAGTATCTACACAAAAATAAAAATAAAACGACGTACATCGCTCCCCAAAGGCCAAAACTTCTGCGTGTAGACTTCCCGCTTCTCTTTGTTTATGGGCAAAAGAGCAAAGCCAAAAGACGCCATTGAGGGGGCGCAAAGCCTATTCCGCCCCCATTTGCAGGATAGGAACGGGAAGGGCAAAGCGGATCTATGTCGTGGAGAGGCAGGGGCCACCATTTTCCCCCTCACCCTCCGACCTACAAAGAAGAGTTACTTGCGCGGGGGAGGGGGGGGACTGGTTCCGTTTTGAGTTTTTGTAATTGCGTTTTACCTTCGTCCAGCAGCCTCTCGAGGTGGTTGAATATCCCGCAGAAGTTAGGGAGGCTGCTCATGAGCTTTTTGTCGTTCATTAGCTGCATCAGGTAATCGGGGCTCGGCTTGGGCTTCTCCTTCGTTTCCATTTCCCCAACCATATTCCAAACAGAGAGCGAGCGAGCGCCCGCACCAGCACTCGTCCAACCACCGCACTGGGTGCACGCCAGGCGGTGAAGAAACAGGGTGTGTATGTGGGTTGAGGGGGGGAGAGGCCTCTTCCCCCCCTTAAAAAAGCAGAGCGGAAAAAGGGGGTCTCTTCAAAGAAGAAGCCACAAACACGCCGCGGCGGGTCTCGGAGGAAAATAAAAGGGGAGAACTCGATGACCGCCACCCCAAAGCCTCCTCGGCCGCCGCCACCACGGAGGGTTGCGCCCTAGTCTTCTTCCACCACCCCGACTGTACAGTGATCCTCCTCCACCGCCGCTTCCTGTCGCCGCTCCCACTGGATGCCTTTCTCCAAAGCGGCGCAGTCTTCGATAGTTCCCCCTCCTCTCCCTCGCCGCACACGCAGACGTTGGTCGCGGCTCCCTTCTCTCGGCGCTGCTGCCCCCTGGTCTGTCTCCGCGGCGGGGAGGGAGGCGGGGAGGTAGGCAAAGGGGCGGCGGACTTGGCCGTTTCCCGAGGAGTCCCCGCTGCTGCTGCTGCCGCCGCGTATTGTAAGGCTGTTCCCGGCCACCGGCGGTGCTTCCGTTGTTGTTGTTCCCACCACCGCTGCTGCTGCTGGTGGCAGTTCCGCCTCGCCTCCCTCCCCTCCCGCTTCTGCCGTTTGCTTGAGGCTGACGACTCTCAGCCCCGCCGCTGCCGCCGCCGTGGTGCCTTCACCTCCTCCTTCTGCCGCCGCCGCCGCTTCAGTTCGCTCTGGAGTTCGCTTCAGTTCAGGCGGCGCTGGCAGTAGCGGCAGCAAGCAACGACGGCGGGAAGGGGAGGGAACAGAGAGGCAGGGAGGGGGCAGCGGAGGAGCAGAGGCGGGGCGGCCGTTAATCAGAGACGGCAACGGTAGTGGCGGAGGCAGAGGCGCCAGCGGCGCCACTTGGCAAATCCACTCCGCCCCGCCCCTCCGGCTTGCCTGTGAGTGACTGGGGACTCGGTTGACGGCCGGCGGGGTAACGGAAGGGAGCGTGCCCCTCACACCCACACCCGTGTGATATGCCTGTGCTCCGGAATGACGGGGCGCGCTAGAGCGCGCCTCCGAATGCTCGCACCACCCGCCTCGTACTACTTTTACGCGCGAGGTGGTTGCGCGCGTGCGCGTAATCCCTCATTCTCCCCTCCCCCTCCCTCACGGTTTGCCGCCCTCCCGGTTTTGTTTTGTTTTGTACAGAAATCCCGTACGCGACCGCACGAGTAAGAAACTGAACAAACTCCGGACTACTTCACAGATCCGGCGTTGGGGCGGGGCTCGGTCACGTGGTGCTTAGTGGGAGGGAGGAATCCGGTTGCGCTGCCTCTGAGGCGCAAGCGCGGTGCGTTTTCTTGACACCCGCGATCGGCACGAGGGTGCGCGCCCGCGCGCGCTTTCGATTGTGTCGCGCCGGCCTGCGGCCCCTTATATTGAGGTTTAGGATTGAAATGGGAGAGGCGGGGTCGAAGTGAACATTGTGCGCTTGCGCAAGAGGGAAGAAGACAGACGAAGGGTCGCGGGAGGAGGGTGCACCAAGAAAGGGGTGGTTATCCCTTTATCGGCGGCGGCGGCGAGGGTACGGGGAGAGCGCGGCTATTAAGTACGCGCTTCCCCATGCAAAGTTTAGCTCACCCATTCACTCGGGCGGTGTCTTTCTACTGCACGTGGGGGGGGGGGTCCCCCGTCCGAGCGCTTAACGGTGGGGAGCCAATGCTTTTACTTCGGATTGGTGATCCGGACCTCTGGCGGTGTAGAACACGGGCCGTTGCACTTCTTGAGAGACTGGCTGGGAAGTTGAGCAGCAGCGGCGGCTCGCTTTTCTTCCCATCTGCTTGCCATCCAGACCCCCCCCCCTCCCCTTTCCTTCCTCTGCACACCAGAGGGCTTGGGCGCGGCGACACGCGTGGGTGCCCGGTGGGGGTGAGTGGGGAGGGGTCTCCCGTGAAAGGCTGCTGTCTTATCTCTGCCACCTCATCTCTTGACCATTTTCCTGCGGGAAGTTCTACCGAGGGCTGACGCGGTCTTCCAACGCTTTAAAAATAGCCAGCGGGGCTTCACCGCCGGGAGCAGAAAGGCGGGAAAACTCTCTTTAGTATTACAAAAAAAAAAAAAACCAACTTCGGGTTCGGGGTTTGTTGACTAGCCGGGAAGGAGCCGAGTAGCCGGTTCCAAGCAAAAGCCTCCCCGCCGCGGTCGTTCCCTTCTCGCTTCTTCAAACGAAGGAGGTTTAGCCTAGCCGCCTTAGTCTTTTAGTAAATCCCACCGAGATGAATTGAGCTATCGGGCTGGAGCCTCACAGCCGCCCTGAAGTCCCCTTGAAAGCCTAAGGCTCCCTCTGCTCGCCAGTATCTTTAGAAATCAACTTCCCGCCCAGACTAGCAGTTTGAATGAATTCCTCCGTTTGGAGGGCCGCAGGGGTCAGCCGACCTGCTATCGAATCTGCACCTTATTTTCACCGGTTTCGAGATAGTCTGCAAAGAAGACGAGCTCTTTTTCTCTCTTTTTTTTTTTACCCTTATTAAATACTTCCACGCTATCGGTCAACTAAATAACTACCCCCCCCCCCGAATACTACACTTCTAATGCGCCCCTTGCAAAACAATTTATTCCTGCATTCTTAACTTTCATCCTCGTTAAAAAAATAGTGTGTAATTTAGCTCCGCCTGATTTCTCTTTCTACAAAACTGAATACAGGGGACTTATGAAAAGATATGGAAGAGAATATCTTCTAAATTAGATATAGTTAGGTTGTATTATTGATGCAGCCTAGTGCTAGCCCCGTATTTAATAAAAACTGACGGATTTCAAAGTGGCTTGCCAAGCACCTGCCACTCATTTATCTGGAAGAATGGCTCACTTTGTTTAACAACTGGTTTTATTCCCCATGGAAGCTTAATCAGTAGTTCTATTGACTGTGTTTCACTGAAACCTGATGCATAAAAAACGCAGTAACAAATTGGAATGAATTCCCTTGTCCGCTTTTCTGTATTTTAACAAGGATATTGATAAAATTGACCACATGGAGCAATGCCAGTGGTTTAAGTTTATTTTTACATTCCATTAGAAATAATTTAATTATTTTGACTGAATCAGAATGGTGCCATTCTTTCCCAAGAACTAATGTATACACTAATGTTGTTTAGTGTTGTTGTTAATTTAAACATTCTACAATTTAGAAAAAAGTAATCAAATTTCTGTCAATATTGATTATGGGGGGTTTAGGAGCAGGAGAAAAGGAATTTAGCTGAATTAACATATCCTTTTTCTCCTTTTGGAGAATATCTGTATTCAATGTGTATATTAAAAGAAGAACATATAAAGCAACCCCATTTTAACATGATTTATTAAATGTGTTGCCACTGCTAGTTTCAAATGTTGAAATCTAGGTATATCACAGTCCAATCCTAGACCTGTTTCCTTAGTCCTTCAATCGACTTTAGTACACTTAATAAATACTATGGAGTATTGCCTGATTATTTAAAGGTAAGAATTAACAGTGAATGGGCTGATCTCATCCTGTCTGCTTTGGCATCACTCCACTGGCCTTTCTTTTCTCCTGTTAAAAAAGAAATGTCAAGCAGAAAAATATCTTCAGAGCAATATTTCAGACTTCCAACTGATTAATAATTAATAAACATGATTTAGGATGTTTTACTTATTTGTTGCTTTTTTATTAGAACTATCGACATATTCTTTTACTTTCTGCCATGTAGATTTACTTCTTATATATGTGCACAGACCATGCTGTTCTCATTTTCTTTTCAAGAGGATTCCGATGTTTTCAAGAGTATTGTTTAATATTCTTAACTAGGCAACTGCCCAGATTGCCATGGGATTAGTCTGTTCTTCCCATTGAAATAGCGACAAAAGGGAGACACAGTTCCCCATGTGAGTGTGACACCAAATCTGATGATCACATATCCCTGGGTGTGACCAAATTCACAGCTTTGTTCTCTTAGCTTCCTTCCTTTTCTTACTTACTAAAAAAGAATATTGCTCTAGTGTGCAATCATCTTTAAAAAAAACATACCAGTTAGCTGACATAGTAATAATAGTGGTAAACTCTGTTAGTACATGAGGGCTACGTCATGTACTGAGTTATCTATTTTCTTTTAGGTATATTTCCAACAATTATTTGATGGACCAATTCATATAGAGTTTAAAAAGTACAGAACCATGTATTGTCTTGTTTCATTTTGATCATTTCACTTACCCAATGTCAATATATTGTGGGAATCTTGCTGTTGATGTGTTTTTCTATGTTGCTAAAAATCTAGTTTTATTTCCTTAGGCCTCCAACTAAGCCCTTATCTGTTCATCTTTTTTTTAAAGAATGATTTCTACTTGTGAGTATCTTAAAGATAATCTACAACAGCAATTCTCAAAACATTTTGGTTTTGAGATCCCTCTACATTCTTAAAAATGAATGAGGACTCCAAAGGGCTTTAGTTTATGTAAGTTATATCTATTAATGTTTACTGCATTAGAAGATAAAACAGAAATTTAAAAATATGTGACTCTGCAGATCCCCCGACATAACCTTAGGGACCCCAGACCACACTTCAAGTACCATTGCTACAATATTTCTTGAACTTTTCAAGCGTACAGAATATCCAGCATTTTAATGAGGAATGTTTCTTTTTTTAAAAAAAAAAACCTAAAGGAATGTTAAAATAAAACTTACTGTAATATTTATTTTTCTTTATATTTTACACAGCTATAAATTCAATGGAATGTATAATATTGTTTTGTGTTTGTTAGCGTGTTTTATTTCAGTTTTGATTCCTGCCAACTGCCTGAATAAGTTTCCGCAATTTTCTTGGCAAGCTTTCCAGAAGTGGATTGCCATTGCCCCCTTCCTAGGGCTGAGTGAGAGTGTCTGGCCCAGGTCACCCAGCTGGCTTCATGCTTAAGACAGGACTAGAACTCATAATCTTCTAGCCTGAATTCTTAACTATTACACCAAATTGGCTGTATGAGGTTATATAAAAAAACGTATTTCATCGATAACAGATTTACTAAAGTCTTAGCATTAATATTTAGCCTGTTTCAATATTGGATTGTACTGAGTGGTAAAAATCCACTTTAGCAAGTAGAATATAGAATAGAATATAGAATAACAGTTGGAAGGGATCTTGGAGGTCTTCTAGTCCAACCCCCTGCCTAGGCAGGAAACCCTACACCACTTCAGACAAGTGGT
>JANHFT010003748.1:421118-457477 GCA_032467955.1 Pseudoxenodon macrops
CAGCTCCAAGAAGCTTCTTGGATGAGAAGCGAAATGTCTTCAAAGAAAAACCAGAAAGTTCAGTTGCCTCTTCAAAAAGCACCTTTGGTTCAGTAATTGGTATTTTTTAACAGTGTAGACAAAGAAGTGTATTAAGGAGATAAATATCTAAATTTCAATGATTGTTACATGCATGAAACCAGAGTTATGTCATTATGTAGGATATACAGAAAACAAGCAGTGACTTTTTCTCTCATAAATGTCAGAAGAATGATTGATTGGTTTTTTTTGCCTCAGTAAATGGCCATTGGCTTCAGGGGCTTTAGAACAAAATTAGACAAATCCATATGAGAGGATTTGTCTAATTGAGAGGAACCAATTATAGCAGTAAATACAGGTGGCTTTGAAGGTAACATACAAATGCCAGAATTAAGCACTGGATCAATTTAGCATTTCATTTAACAAAAATTAACTTCTGTTTTGATGTTAGAAATAATTTGATAATTAAAAGATTGATGTTACCATTGTGTTGTTTTACAGGTAAAGATGAACCCAGCAGTTACACGTGTACAACATGTAAACAGCCATTCAACAGCGCCTGGTTTCTCTTGCAACATGCACAGAACACTCATGGATTAAGAATCTACTTAGAAAGTGAACATGGAAGTCCTCTGACACCGCGGGTTGGTATCCCATCAGGACTAGGTGCAGAATGCCCTTCTCAGCCACCACTCCATGGGATTCACATTGCAGACAATAATCCTTTTAATCTTCTTAGAATACCTGGGTCAGTCGCGAGAGAAGCATCAGGTCTTGGAGAAGGGCGTTTCCCTCCCACACCTCCTTTGTTTAGTCCCCCTCCAAGACATCATTTGGATCCACATCGCATAGAACGCCTAGGTGCTGAAGAAATGGCTCTTGCAACCCATCACCCCAGTGCCTTCGACAGGGTGCTGCGACTCAACCCCATGGCCATGGAGCCTCCAGCTATGGATTTCTCCAGGCGGCTTAGGGAGTTAGCTGGAAACACCTCTAGTCCACCATTGTCACCGAACCGGCCCAGCCCTATGCAAAGGTTACTACAACCATTCCAGCCAGGCAGCAAGCCACCATTTCTGGCAACACCTCCTCTTCCTCCTCTTCAGTCTGCTCCTCCTCCTTCTCAGCCTCCTATCAAATCCAAGTCCTGTGAATTTTGTGGGAAAACCTTTAAATTTCAGAGCAACTTAGTTGTCCACCGTAGAAGCCACACTGGAGAAAAACCCTACAAGTGCAACCTTTGTGACCATGCATGCACTCAAGCAAGCAAGTTAAAACGCCACATGAAAACACACATGCACAAATCCTCCCCAATGACTGTGAAGTCAGATGATGGCCTCTCAACAGCCAGTTCCCCAGAACCTGGAACCAGTGACCTTGTTGGCAGTGCTAGCAGTGCCCTCAAATCTGTCGTGGCTAAGTTTAAAAGTGAGAATGATTCCAATATTATTCCAGAAAATGGGGATGAAGAAGAGGAAGAAGAGGAGGAGGAGGAGGAAGAGGAGGAAGAAGAAGAGGAGGAGGATTTGACTGAAAATGAAAGGCCAGACTATGGGTTTGGCATCAATCTAGAAGCAGCTCGGCACCATGAAAACAATTCCCGGTCTATTGAGGAGAATCGTTCTATCCCGGATGTCATGCAAGGGATGGTCCTGAGTTCCATGCAGCACTTCAGTGAGGCTTTCCATCAGGTTCTTGGTGAGAAACATAAACGAGGGCATTTATCTGAATCTGAGGTGCATAGAGATACATGTGATGAAGACTCAGTAGCTGGTGAATCAGATCGCATCGATGATGGTGCTATTAATGGTCGGGGGTGTTCCCCTGGTGAATCTGCCTCCGGAGGTTTGTCCAAAAAGCTGCTCTTGGGTAGCCCAAGCTCCCTAAGTCCTTTTTCTAAACGCATCAAACTTGAGAAGGAGTTTGACCTTCCCACGACAGCTATGCCTAACACTGAAAATGTTTACTCCCAGTGGCTAGCTGGGTATGCTGCTTCTCGGCAGCTAAAAGATCCATTCCTCAACTTTGGAGACTCCCGACAATCGCCTTTTGCTTCCTCCTCAGAACACTCCTCTGAAAATGGAAGTTTACGCTTCTCGACGCCTCCCGGGGAGATGGATGGAGGGATATCAGGCCGCAGCGGTACAGGAAGTGGAGGGAGCACCCCGCATATTAGTGGTCCAGGCCCTGGAAGGCCTAGTTCAAAAGAGGGCAGACGCAGCGACACTTGTGAGTACTGTGGGAAAGTCTTCAAGAACTGTAGTAACCTCACTGTCCACAGGAGAAGCCACACTGGGGAAAGGCCTTATAAATGTGAGCTGTGTAACTACGCCTGCGCCCAGAGTAGCAAACTCACCAGGCACATGAAAACGCATGGTCAGGTGGGGAAGGACGTTTACAAATGTGAAATTTGTAAGATGCCTTTTAGCGTGTACAGTACCCTGGAAAAACACATGAAAAAATGGCACAGTGATCGAGTCTTGAATAATGACATAAAAACTGAATAGAGGTATATTAACTTGACCCCTTCTCCTTCCTTCCCCCAATTTATTCCTGGCCCCCTGTGTAGAGATTTTCTAGTCCCTTGTGAGTAAAAATATTGGAAGCTAAGAATGATATTCAGAAAGTGCTTGTCACCAGCACACCTGTTTTCATCTTCCTTTTTGTTTTGTTTCTTTTTCCTTTCTTTTCTGTTTTCATCATTTGAATGCATGATCTGTATTGGGGCAATACTACGCAAACTTTGAGCCTTTCTCTTGTGCAATAATTTACATGTTGTGTATGTTTATTATTATTTTTTAAAAAATTAGACAGCATGTATGGTATGTTATGGCTGTTTTTTTTTAAAAAATGTCCCCAAATTCTTTGCTGAGCAAACAGACAAAAAGATCTCTCACACACATGCACAGCACCATGGCTGTTTCCAGTGATGTTCCAGGAAAACAGAGAGAGAGAGAGAGAGAGAGAGAGAGAGAAAGAGAGAGAGAAAAGCAAAATAAGTATTTTTAAACAACCAACCATGCTGCATACATTCTGTAATATATCATATCCATGTGTTTTAACAGATAAATGAAAATGTGCTTTGAATTAACCCTTCATGGATAGACAGATAACACTGAAAAGGGGAAAACATTCCTTTTTACTTTGATTTCTGTCTTTAAAACATTGACAATATCAGTTAATTTTTGGTGGGGAGATAAGTCTTTAATTGAAAAATGAGGAAACGAAAGCAAAAAGATAAATTTGTACTATCATTTGGTTTAAAATGGAAATCTGAGTGCCTTGAATATATTTAAGCCATGTTGGTGGCAACTACTTGTTCTAAACTTGTAGGACAACTTTCGCACTGGGCAATGTAAATGAGTCCTTTAGGACCTAGCCGATAACTCTGTATTATATTTTTCACAACAGTGGCTACCTAAAAACAAAAACAAAGAAACCCAACAAATCCTAGTTAATCATCATTCGATCCCCTCCTCAGTCCATCTTTTTTTTTTTTAAATAAAAGAGTGATCGTAGAACTGAAGTTTATTTTGCTCTAGGAGAGTTTAAAACAATCACCATTATCATAGGGGATGCTTCTCTCTCAGGTTAAAATATTACTAACCTGTATCAGTCCCTCCCCTTCTCTTCCCCCTCATTTCCATTTTAAAATTATTTTATTGATAAAAAGAATGTGACTTGTGCAGAAGGCCTTGGAAGATGATTAAGTACGTGAGAAAGAAAATTCACGTTATAAAGATTTTTTAAAAAAAAATCTCTTAGTGATCCTGGCACAAAATAAAACTTAACAGTAAAAACAGAAACTATTAAGTGCAGGTCTAGTTGGTTGTCAACTTGACAATCAAATTAATAATGCACAAACGTGTGTATCATATATCAATCTATGATTTCCCTCTATATAAGGAATGGTGTATAAACAAAACAGTCTGGCAATAATGTTTTACTGAAATGTAAAAAAATATAGTGATTTATTAGCACTGTTTGCCATTTAAAATTAAGAACAGGTTATAAGCTAATATTGATATGATGATTAACTATGAGCTATTAAGATTTGCCTTGATATGTGACATTCTGAGAGAGAGAGAAAGAGAAAGAAAGAAAGAAAGAGTAGTAGTGCTCCCTAAAAGTGGTTCTTCATTTTGTTTCTTTTTTAATCATATGCTATGTGCTAGTTGTATTGACAAGAAAAAAGGATTCATTGTTTTTATGATTAAGCTAGCATCTGCCCCGCTGGAAGTTCGCATAGCACTTGACTCTGCCTGTCGTGTCTGTATTGTTTCTTTTAATCAGAGGTACACAGGTTGAGTATAAAAAACTTTTTTAAGACTGCTCAGATAGGACAATTTAAATGCACTGTACAATTTTCCCAGTTTACAGGTCTATACTTTAAAGGGAAAAATTGCAAGATTAATGTTTTTTTTTAATGAGCATGATCTCATGATAAACATATAAATAATTCTGCCAGCTTGCCATTTTACTTGACTAATGAGTGGGACATAACATTATGGCGCTGTAAATGGGAACAAGTCCTGCAGTTATGTTAAAAAAAACAAAAACCAGAGATTGGTCTTGCTCCTACAGTGCAAAGAAGTGGTTATTTTGTACAAAACTTTTAAAAATATAAATGTTATGATTTTTTTTTAAAAAATTCATTATGTTTAGGGGAAAATGTATTTTAGAATTCATTGTCTTGGTGGTGTACAAGACCTGTTCTTCATTGAAAACCAATAGTTAAAAATCCTATGCCTTGGATATACACACAACATTTCAGGTTGTAAAATAAGGTTTAACAATATATAGTACTGAAATATAGGAAAATGCACACTCCTGTTGATTCCTATGCTAAGAAGAGGAAAAGCAAACAAATGGAAAAGAAGAAAAACACATTTATGGTCTCTTTTTTCTGTAATTTTTAGAATGGTATTTGAATTTAATGTTCACCTAGAGTAGGCACTATAGTATTTATAATGAAGCTTGTATTTTTAACTGTTGCTTGTTTCTCTTTTTAAAAAAAAGGGTATCAGTTACCTTTTTTGGTAGTGGAAAAACACATACACACAAACAAAAAACAAATAGGCTGCCACAGTATATATTTTTTAATTTGGCAGGATAATATAGTGCAAAATATTTGTATGTTTCAAAAAATAACGACAAGGAAAGTGTGACATTGTACAGATAAGAGGCCATATAATGGCTGTTTTGGGGGTGGGGGAACAAAAACCTGTTTGAATGTCGCACTAAATGAGCATCTCTGATGGTTGTACATATCAAAGTTCTTTTGGGGTTTCTTTGTTTTTTGCTGCCATATTGTATGCAGTAATGCAAGGTGATGTTGGTTTGTTCTGTAGTGTGCTCTGGTCCCTTTTCTTCTCTTACCCTTTTACATTCCAGCATCTTAAACTTCATATGCAGTAAAAGAAAAGAAAAAAGAAAAAATAGAATGAAAGGAAAAAATAAAATTTTGCAGGCTTTTCCCCCCATTGCCAAAAAGAAAAATAAATTAAAATGGTGCTTTATATATTTAGATTGGAAAGAATATCATATGCAAAGCATATTAAAGAAAGAGAGAGAGAGAAAGAGAGAGAGAGAGAGAGAGAGAGCGCCCCGCTGGAGTCGATACCTTTTTGTATATGGCAATGCAAAATATTTTGTTATTATCAGCCTTTTCTATTCCTGTAATGAAAGCTGTTTGTCGTAACCTGAAATTTTATCTTTTACTATGGAAGTCACTATTTATTATTGCTTACACGCTCTGTTGAGAACAGTGGCGTCAAATTTGATCTTTGTTTTTGTTTGTTTTTTTGTTTTTTTTATTATTTAGATGACCAAAGGTCATTGGCAACCTGGTTTTTTATTGTATTTTTTTCCTTTGTCTTTGTTAAGTTCTATTGGGAAAACCACTGTCTGTGTTTTGGGAGGGAGGGTCTTTTTTTAATTGGGTAGTTGTCTGCATTACCCTGTTCATTCACCCATTTTGTCCCTAAACTGAAAAAAAATAAAAAAAAATTGCTTAAAGTACATACCATAAGCTTTGCGTATCCTCATTTGACACACTCTGTAAATTTCCCTCAGTGAGAGAAGCAACTTTTAAGAGAAGCCCAGTGGGTTTTCTTCACAGGGCATTTTAATATATTACTAACCTAAAGACCCAGAAAGCTCCCTATTTATACTACAATAAAATATTTTGCCCCTGAGGAAATGCTTCTTCAGTTTTATATTGCGATGAATTTTTTTTAAGAAATGAGGAGAACTTTATTTTATTTTCCATCTAGATGTTTTCCTTCTCTCCTTTCTGATTTTTCCTAAGAATGCATAGCTAAAGACTAAAAGATGAGCAAGTTGGTGATGCTCATATTTGTCTGTGAGAGGGTCTATCGTCTTGGCCATTCCCCATACCTCTTTCTGTTTTGCACTGTTGCATACAATCACTAACATACCGAGCTATAAAACGATATGCAACCCTGTATGGTGACCTCCCATAATTCCCTCTTCTTTTTTCCAACTTTAAAATCAACTGAAGACCCATGTGATAGATGATTTGGAAATACGTGGTCTCTGCTATGCAATCTAACATAGCAAAGGCAGAAATGTTTAAGGATGTGCAAGAATGCACATTGAAACATACTGGGGTGCGCATTCTAAACCCTCCAAGTTTGCATCTTCCAGAATCAACATATTGGGAAATTGCTTTGTGATACTTTCTCCAGTTGGAAAACAGACTGGGATAGGAGCTGCTCTTTTTATATAGACTGTACAGTTGATAGGTTTTATCAATACATTGTATATATATATATATATTGTCTTTAAATATCTGAACTCTGGTTCTAATTATATATATATAAGTTTTACGAATACTGCATGTTGCAGCATCAATTTGCTTTATTAAAAACACATACCTCTGTGATACTGTCTCTTGCTCTTCCTACACAAATCTCTTGTGTATTTTTTGTTTAAATTTTATTTTAAAACTTACGTTGGTGTCAGTTCATTAGCAATTTGGTACTAGTTTCAATCCTTGAGATGTTGGTTTTAAAATAACTATTAAAGTAATTTCCCTAAAGCTCACACTAGGGATTTTTCATGGGTTAATTTAAAACTGCCCATGACCTATGTTTAAAGGACTTTTAAGAACTCTTAATGTCCCAGCTCAATTGTATTTTGGCAGGTATCACTCTGCTATCAAGCTATTCAAATAGCACCAATGAACAGCACAACATCAAAAACTGGGATTCCTCCACTCTGGGATTCCGAAGTATAAAATAGCTTGCCAACTATTATATTTTTTATTTATTTGTGGTACTTCAGGGAACTCAACAGCTGCTTTTAATACTAAGAGAAACATACAATGTAAGGGTACAATTTTGAAACAAGGTTCGTGTGTCTCTGTGCGTGTACACACAGATACATACCCATACATGCATTCACTCACATATACACTCAGTACATACATATACACCTGCCAGACATAAACATCTGCCAGAGAGACATAAGTTTTATAGAGAGAAAACAGTTCATGCTGAAATTATCTATCAAAAGTCCAGCCATACACGAACTCTTTTAGTTTTGAATACATAAGCATGGATCTAACACCCGATGGACTTGTGAGGTATACCTGAAGCATAATTTTTTTGCTGTTCTTTGCTGGGAAAGGAGAGTTCTTAATGCTTCTATTTTTGGTACAGTATGTTCCCCTGAAATGGAAGAGGATGAGAGAGTTTTTATTCCTGTTAATGCAGGAGATTAATGATGGTGATGAAAATTATTATTATTTTCACATCCTGATGACTCACAGGATGGGCTGATCTTGTCATCTTATAGCAGAATAGGATTGAATTAGAAAAAGGTTACATAAAACTGATAACTGCATGAGTTTCACTTGAGGACTTTACCTCTTACAATTCCAACCATCATACTAAACTTATTTCAGAAATTCATATGAACATTGCAGGCATGTACTAGACTAATTATATACAGGACTTCAGAAGTTGTGAGAACTGAGAAAGGTTGTTGCTAGCAGAAGTACAGAAGAACTACAGATTTATTGTGTTACATCTTACTGAAAGACTTGTCAGTTAATACCTCTATTGCTTCCCTTAACATGTTCAACTACCAATTTTCTAAGGCAGGTAATACAATTTTAATTCAGTGAGTATTATATTGTACATGCATGCTAATGTAAATTATGAGGGGATGGCTAACCACATTATTGTAATTTTATAAACCACAATTGAGCAAACCATACTTATCTTCCAGTATCTTAGTTATCTGCTGCTCATTCTTCTATCTCTTTTTTCAAATTTCAGATCTAGGACCTTCAGGCTCCCACCCTTGGCTGCCCTCCTTCACCTCCAGCCATTGGCCTCAGTGCATTCACAGCCAGCTTTCCTCCTCTGTTGGCCCTCCCCAGGTGATTCTCCCTGACTATTGGGCCTCTATCCCTTTGCCCCTTGCTTTTCAGCTTGGCACATTCAACAAGTTTAGCTCCATGGGACAAAAGCCAATCAGGTGACACATGGCAACCATGGGGCTGGGAAGGGTGACTGAAGGGGCTGGAAGGTGGATGTGATTGGTGACAGGTTATGGAAGAGAGCGAGGGGGGGGGGCAGGCAGGCAAATGCTGTGCACAGCCCGTGCTGGTGCTGGGAGCAGGAAACAGGCAAATGCCTGTCTGCTGCTCCTGGGGGGGCCAGGCAGCCAAACGCCTGTTTGCAGCTGGTGCTGGGAGAAGGAAGCAGGCAAACGCTTGTGCGCTACTCCTGGGGATCTGGGGGCGGCGTAGGGCACTGTTGGTAAACATGGCTGATGGCGTGTGTGTGTGTGGGTCAAATGGTGTGCGCAGTGGGGGGGGGAAACTGACCTGCCAGTTCGGTATTAAGCCAGAGTCCAGGTGTTTGCCTGCTTCCTTCTCCCAGGAGCAACACAGGCAGTGTTTGCCTGTTTTCCGTTCCCAGCACCAGCCATATGTAGGCAGTGTTTGCCTTGCCCCCCACCCCACCCTACCAGGAGCAATGTGTAAGCAGCATTTGCTGCCTGCCCCTCCTTGTTTTCTTCCGTAACCTGTCACCAATCCCATCCACCTTCCAGCCCCCTCGGTCACCCTTCCCAGCCCCATTGTTATCGCATGTCACCCAATTGGCTGGTAACTTTTTGTCCTGTGGAACAAAACTCCAAGGACAAATGGTGTCTCAGCGAATGGGCTGAATCGAAGGGCCAGAGGCCCATTGATCAGGGAGAATTGCTGGGGGAGGGCCAGCGGAGGAGGAAAACTGGCTGTGAATGGGCTGAGGCAGGTGGCTGGAGGTGAAGGAGGCGCAGCCAAGGGTGGGAGCTTCTGCAAATTTCAACTTTTCTTTAGTGTTCCCTTCAGTTTCCCCATTTCCTAAATTTGACCAATCTTTCTATTCTCAATTTCAGTATACCATTATTGCCATTTTAGGATGGAAGGCTAAGCTTTTCTAATTTCATGCTATCTTGTTTTTTTCCATCACCTTTATAGCCTGGTTGCTATAAAGGTTGATTAGAGTGTGTCAGATGGATAAATAAAATTGAGCTGTTATTGATTCAAAATTTGAGCATATATTATAGAAATGAAGGACACTTTTGATAATGTCAACAAGAGTTACCAGAGCAGTCCCTTCTGTATTGGATTGCTGACTGCTTTGACGTGCAGGATCTGAAAATTAATTTTTCTAGGAAGGGGGTACTAAACTGAAGCGATGAATTTTCCTATTCCTACTTTTCCTTTTCTGATCTGGAAAGCAAACATCATTAGCTCTGCACAAAATTCTTCACAGATACTTGTAGCATCCTAAGACACTTTGGAGCTGCTAAATCATATGTCATGCAGTTAGGAGCACTGCTTAAAGGATTAATAACAAGCATAATTTCCTGATACTTCTTTATCATATATTACTTAGTTTCAACTCTTACATTAATTAAAACATGTTCAAAGCTATATTAACCTTTAAAAAAATCAAATGGTCTTATTTATTGTTGCTTAATATCCTATTTTAATTCTTTTTCAAGGTCTTCAAGTGGAAAGTGATTAATGTAATGCTCACCAGCAACTATTGACATGCCTAGTTCCTGGCCAAATTATCTGAATTAAAAGTAACTCAGCAAGCGAATCAGAACAATATCCTCATATGTTTAGCAGTTGTGTATGTTCCCAACCAGCAAACATTGATACAGGTTGAGGTCAAAGTAGCCATAAGGTGACAATCTTGATTGACATAGTAAATTGTACTAAGTAACACAATGTTTACACAGGGATGCTAATTCCCCAAAACAGGGTATTGTTAGTCACTGATAATAGTAATAGTTCTCCATCAATTCATCTTCAAGCCCTACAAGTTTTCAGAAATATATTCTGTACTGTCCCCTTGTCTGGGCATTAATCCGGTTCAAGGTATCCCATTGCTGGTTTATTGGGCTTCTGACTGATTAGTCACTCTGACTTTCTTACCTATCCAGTTTCTTGTATTTTGATTTCCCTTCCCCTATATCAATTTTGTCTTTTCTAATTGGCACTTTACATTTGAATACCTAAAACCACTTTTAGATGGCCAAAACGTAGTCCTCTTTTCTTTTTTCTTGCTTTTCTCACTTCATGCCAATCAACCTCTGTTCTTCCTCATTTTTCTAACTTTCAAAGTTACACAAATTTTGTAACCTTGCACCCACCTCAAATCTCTAGGCTAATATTTCTTGCAGCTACCTTGCCACTATCTTAGATCAAGTCTATTGAATTTCCCCCCTCTATTAGAACAACTTTCAGTAGTTTTATTTTTCCCTGAGTTTTAGGATGATGCATAATTTCTCTTCACCTTCTTGACATTTTCAGACTTTATTTTTCATGTCTACTTTTGCAGCAGACTCTTAAGATTTATCTAAGTTTGTACTTCCATATGTATCATTAATGCAGAATTAACCCAGTTCTGTGATCCAAACAAATAATACAGGTTTGATCCAAACACAGGTATAGAAAACACTAGGT
The DNA here is from genome assembly GCA_032467955.1 of Pseudoxenodon macrops. Classification (NCBI taxonomy): domain Eukaryota; kingdom Metazoa; phylum Chordata; class Lepidosauria; order Squamata; family Pseudoxenodontidae; genus Pseudoxenodon; species Pseudoxenodon macrops. The sequence goes on from JANHFT010003748.1 coordinate 432,136, forward strand.
CTTATGTTAGTCTCTATTCTGATTGAGACATCTTTTGCAGGATTTAGGGGTGGGAATATCTTTATTACTCTTTTCAGGTATTGTCCATACAAGTTCTTTCTAGAATCTATATGTGATGTTGAATCATCAACTCATGTTCCTGCAGTGCCCTATGGTGCTTGTTCCTGCATTGTGTGTTACATCATGAATTTGTTAGAACCTATGGATCTTCCACACTATTCACTGAAGATTATTCAAACTCTTTACTCCAAAAATGATGGGAAAATGTGTTTGTATCCTTTTGCTTCCAGTACAAATTGCCTTTAATCCTGCAGACCAGACAGACCTTTTAGAAACTTGGGGATGAGCAACAAAGGAGAAAATGATGGGAGAAAGTAAGGAAGGATTAAAAATTGGGAGTAATTGCATATGATTTATTTTATGAAGTTAAGCCTTTTGCTAGCTTAACTGTCATGATGGTGTTAAGGTGAGCCTGATGAATTTGAAACTAACAAGACCAGAAACTTTCAGAAGACTGGAGAACCAGTGGATTGGACCATTAAACGAAGACATGGATGTGGTGACCTGCTTGCTGTTTTAGCCTTGCAAAGGTTTCAAATGTTTCTAGCTCCCTTGCTTATATTTTTTTCCTGTATTATTTATTTATTTGTAGCTGACTGGGAGCCTGAAGAAAAGAGGCTGGAGATTAATAGTGCTGCAATTTACTCATATTTGGTGGATTAGACACTTAGTAAACTGTATGAAAGCCATAGGGAATATATGTGACTGGCTGTCTCTTAACCTGGGCTTTACAAAATAGGTAGGTAATATTGTGTGTAATCCTGACATGGAAAAATAGGCCTTTACTGCAGCACAAGGTTAATGCAAGAGTAACTCTTGTTTTCCTTCACTACATGTATAAGGTATGTTAGTACAGTCTCCCTGCAGAATTTAATACAGAGATTAATTCTGCATAATTTCCTTACTTTATGAGGGAGAAGTGTTGGTCAGGTTTCAGTATGGAATATCTGTCTTAGACTTTACCACATAACCATGTATTTAGCTTCACCTCAAAAAGAAAATAATCTGACTGCTAGCAGATTACTGAAATCAAAATGGCAATGCTGTTTGAAGACTTCAGTACTGATCAGTTCAATTACTATTTTTAGTACTAGTATTAAACATTTCAGTGATATCCTGTTGTACTGGCTTTTATGAATGTCTGTAAAGATTTTAGACGCCCTTTTCATTGGTCATCTGCTGTGAAACAGCCATTATTTCAGTTTCCATTTCCTTACACATTGCACATGTACAGAATGTGATACAGAAAACTGTCAAACTGTATGTCTTGTCTTCATTTCTGAGGCTAATTGATGTATGTATGTATAGCATATATATTTAAACTATCTGTAAACATGATGCCTTGAAATAATTAATCAACTATATTTTCTTCAAATAGGAGAATTGGCTTGGACCACCTGAGAATATAGACAGATGTTAAATATCCTGAAAGTTTAATTATCGCATCCACATTTACTCTACAGTTTTACTATTATAATAATTTTCCAAGCCAAGTCAATTACGATAACATCTCAATGATACCTGCTTTTGTATCATTGATGGATGCAAAGTAAAACCATTAAGTTCAGAATTCAGACCTTCCACAAGAGTTAATTCATTTAGGTTCTCGTCTCATCCATCACACGCTAACTTGGCTGCATGGAACAAGGCACTTTCCTCCTCCTTCACCATTGTTTTCTATGTTGTTTAACAAAATTAATCTTTCCAAAGGTTTTCTTACAAAGACTTCATTAAACCAGAATTCAAAGGGCCTTTCAGATTTCTCATACTTAACCTTAACAAAGTGACTCCCATTCTTGTGTTTTAGCTTTCACAGGGAAATAGAAAGCCCAGGGCCATACAGCAATTTAACGACAACCTGGCAAATTCACAATGTACCTAAGGTTAAAGAACCTGCTGTTTTCATGTGGAATATGTAAGTACAGTAGGTGACAACACCTAGCGCCCTTGGCTGATTCAGTGAAAGCTAAGTAGGGACAATTCTAGTTAATACTTTAAATGAGAAATCACTGGGAAATCACTGTAGGCTGTTCTGGGAAGTAAATGTATTCCAGAAGGTGATAGTAAATAACTTTCCTACTGTTAGAAGGACAACTTCATGAACATCTTTGTAGTTAACTAGGAGTCAAATGTAATTTGAAGGAGCCTTTACCATTCTTAATAGATGAATGAAGTCCAGACAGCATTGTGGTCATTTTAGTTTGACTTCGTATTAGAGCTTTTAAGAACAAAAGGTAGAACCTTCACTCCAAAGTAAAATCACAGGATTTGTTTCTTCAAGTCATTTATTACTATTACTTAGGTTGTGAGCCCTTGTTGGGTAGGATACTAATATCTGCACACCCGAATAATAACAACACTGCTCAACACTGAATGTGATTTAAAATGAAGATTTTTTTTAAATTTTCATTCATACTTTTTATGTTATTATATTTGAGTACATCGCAATCTGAAAATACAGTTACTATGACGGTTGTGAATTACTTTCATGATGTATAGGGTTAGGTCTGTTGGGGACAATAAGACAATAGTGGAAAACAACAGCACGATGCCACCTAAACATAGAATGAAACAGCTGTGAGCCTTCAATGTTTTTCTGCAAATCTCAGCTTCCTTAATCATTAGCTGTGTTGGCTAAAATTGTGAGAATTTTAGTTCAGCAATATCTAGAAATCCACATTTTAAAGGCTTAAAGAACAATTCATATCTGGCATGGAATTTCTATACTGTGACTTTGCTTCCCATGTATAAGCTGCATGGAAATTAAGTCCACATTTTCAAGATCTTATAGTATTGTTTAAGTAACCAGAAAAGATAAGGAAGCTGATCTACAGGAACCAAGCAAAGTAAAATAATAAAAGTTTTTTAGGACAATATATTGTGGCCTGAAAGCCAAAGGAAAAAAAAACCATGTGAAATGTGACATTTTCTAGAAGTGTGATGAATTAATGGCATTATAAAAGCATTAACTATTGAGGCCACTTAATATTTGTTAGATTCCTGAAAGTGAATTCTAATGGTAGCCATAATGCATTCTGAAGTTGTGCCAACATTATATGCAAGCTTGACTGGCAGGCTTAAGAAACCTTTTGATGCTTATTTCTGGTGAAAAAAAACACACACTAAATAATGAACAATGTGTTCAAGTGGGTGGAACTTATTTAACGTCACTTATGAACATTTGAAAGACATTGAATCTCAGAAAGGCAAGCTATTTCTCAGAAAATTTGTCACAATCCTACTGCAATTTTCAAATGAAAGAAGATTTTCTTTCCCTGAAAACAATTTTATGTTATAGTCCTGATTCCCACAGATATATTCCAGTTGGGCTATATCACTTCAGGCTACAGAGTAGCAGTCATACTTGTATGATCCTAAATATAAAATGCATATCAATGTTTGCATAACACTACTGCTGAAGTAATTTTTTTTCTGTACAGAAATGATAACGTATCATTATCAACCCTCAGAACTAGATCACTGCAATTTCATGCTAGAAATGATCTTGAAGAGCCCCTTAAAATCATAAAGAAATGGCTTGTCATTATCAGGGCTACCAAAGTTTTTCATGTATTTGATCAGAATCATATCCTGTGTAATAGACACTAACATATTGCTGTGATTGACTTCAGGATATGAGAATGTATCATAAGATTGTTCTTTTAATTAAGGAACTGTTACGTGTTGTTTAATAAGGGAAGCAGCACACATGATCAGCTATATCTTTCTGGTGCAGTTCCTTGTATATTCCAGCATTTTGAGTGGAGAACATCCCATGCTTCCAACACATCCAGTACATAATCAAGTATCCATCTCGGTGCGATCAGTTGGATGAGCTTTATGGACAAAGCTTCAGATTACAACAGTGTCGTTGGATAAGACCAATCTAGTGGGTGGGGGGAGCAGTAAAAGCTTCATCATTTACAAGAACCATAATAATGGACGGAATTCTCCAAATCTGGATTCTACATCCACAGCTTCTACTAAAGTCAGCAAAGTTTGAAGGGCACAAACATGTAAGCCTGTGTGTCACATCATGGGAGCTGCTAATGGGCTTGGATGTCAGCATTTTCTCAAGGAAAAATTACTGGTTTGATGACAATTTGTGTTGTCATGAGATTATGCTATGTGTTAGGGTAGACTTAAAAGCCCTGATCCAGCAAAGGAGATTCAGGTACGAATACCAATAGCACTTAGACTTTTATACCGCTTCATAGTTCTTTATAGCACTTTCTAAGAAGTTTACAAAGTCAGCAGATTTCCCCCAACAATCCAGGTCCTCATTTTACTCTCCTTGGAAGGCTGGAAGGATGAGTCAACCTTGAACTGGTTGGGATCGAACTCTTGGCAAAAGTTAGGGGAGTTAACCACTGTGCCCCCACCACTCCATGAATGCAGGCTTCTTTGTGGTGAATTCATATGCATAAACCACAAAATGCACTCTGGCCCATAAAAGTGGTTAAATGTGTCTCTTTACAAAATTGACCAATGGCCATATTGACCTGTGATCTTTTGTTGTGAGTCACTAGATACATATGCTGGATTGGGGCATTGTATTTTTCAGTTTAGGTAATATAGGATATTGTTAACTTGGGAGGTGCAAGGTGATCAAGTATTGCCATCCTCTTAATTGTAAACACAAATGCTTTGACTTTCGGTCCATATTACACCTTTCTTTTTTCCCTCCTCTGTCCCCATTTTTTTTCTAGGTTGGCGTAGCGCCCAGGGAACTCCCGATGTGTGGCAAATTCCGGATGGAAGCTCAAGGACGCTTAAATTCTGAGAGAATTTGAAACGCAATGGGGATTTGCGCCACGTATGTGACATCCAAGTGGGGTTGGCTGTTTGGTTAGTTTTGTGATGCCACCTGACTGAACAGCATCAAAAGCAGGATCTTTGCAGACACCCCTCTGCCACCTGTCCAGAAGACTTTCTATTTATATATTTTTAACAAAATAGCAAAACCACATCATTGGGGAAAAATCTTTCATCAAGGGCTTTCTTATATATATATCTATATTCCTTTTATTTGACAATCTTGTATGCCATTTTGTTTCTAGAATGGCAATGGGAAAGCCACCTAAAAATAATAGAGTGATCCAATAAACAAGGAGTTATTAAATCAAAACCTTTTACTCAGGCACATCTACATTTCACATTTATGATGTCCAAAGCCTGAAAGAACACACGTTTTAAAAACCTTTAAAGTTCAGGAAGGCTTTTTCCCTGGACTTTTGAACTTCTACATGAGTCACAGAGCAGACTGAGGTTGAGTTGGGGTGGGCACCCTATGGGATGCATGTGACTCCCGAGTCCACTTTTTGCAATTCACTGAGTCTGTCAAGATCATACAATCAACATTTGGTGGAAACTACCAAATAATGATGGTGCCAATTCTCAATGAGAAATACATGAAAATAAGTGTATTAATTTCTGATGGATTTAATGCACTGATCAAATTTTATCCTTTCCAGCCCCTCCCACCAACAGAAAATATTTCTTCTCTGGTGATGCTATTATGTTACTGCACAATCCACTGCAGCTGTAGCAACCACGGTCCTTGGCCATGGAAAAGTTGCAAGACTTGGACAGATTAATTTTACGAGGTCTGGTTCAATATAAAACAATTTCTTTGACTTTACTTACCACAGCATAAAGAGATACTTCTCTTTAAAGTATATGCTGAATATTTCAAGGCCAATTTTAGGAATAGTTTATCCACTTTGTTTAACACCTATTCTTCACTAATGGAGAATGGCAAAAGGGAGAGTACAGTGAACAGGAACTCTTGTGGCAACATCTAACATAGTCAATGCTTGCAATGACATCATGGTGTGCCAGCTGATGTCACACATGGAACAACTGCTCCCATTGATTTCTGCTGGTTTATTTTGTGCAAAACTCGATGTAAAAGCAACAGATGTCATAGTGCAACATGTCTTCCCTAACTAATAGAAGTGGAATACTATTATTTAGCCCTTTGGAAGTTTTAATCAAGTGCCTGTTAGTTGAATATGATCAAACATGAAGTCCAATCATGGAAATGGCCATCTTCTTTTCATAGAATACGTCCCAGTGTTTCTTAAGGGAATATTGAAATTGTAATTCCCTTTAGAGTGCTTTTCCTCCTTCCAGTGAAGCCCCATAGCTTTGCTTTTCCCATAAGATACGTGCTATAAATTGTTTGAACAAGAAGAGATTTAAAGAGAAGCAGAAAGCTGGCAGAAGCAGCCACTGCAATGGCACAAGTCCTGAATATCTGGGGGTCTGAAATATATTTGGAGCCTGATTTTTTCTTATGGAAGCGGTCCTTTGCGTGAACTGGTATGGGGAGACAACTGGTCTCCTCTACATATTTTTTATTACAATTCCCACCACCCTTTGCTGATAGGTAGTTCCAAAACATTTGGCAGAAGCAATATGCCTACCCTTATTGAAAAATTTATAGATGGGCAGAAATAAAATGGGCTTGGAATCTGAGAATTGGAAGGGAAGCTTCTAAACAACTAATTCAATTCCCTGTGATGTAAGAAATTAAGAGCCAAAGTAACTCCTGCAGATTATTTTCCCCTCCTCCATCTGGAGGCCTCCAGTGAAGCAAACCACTAACCTTCCAGATATTCGGTTCTATTATCAAGCTTCTCTTGAAGACAAAAAGTTTTTACTAGTGTAGAACTGAAATCTGTCATCCTCTATGATAATTCTGTTGTGCTGCCTTGACTAGCATGGAATATACCTTTTCTATCTTCTTTTGATAGTCCTTAAGCTTTGAATTCCAGTGATTAATTACAAATCATTGATCCCTATCATTGATTCGGTAATTTTGGTACCCTATGTTACATTGACAGGCAACATCTCTTGGCATTTCTGATGAAGTCTCACTTACCTTTATCTGGAGATCTCCCAAATTACTACTTCAAAATTAATAAATTTTGCTTGCACTTGGTTATAGCTGCTTGGTACATGTTTACTCCATACTTAGGATCTACAAAGAATCTGGATTGAGTACTGGAGGAAGAAGCAAGGAATTTTGTATCCACAAATTTTATTTTCCTGCAATTAATTTTCCCACAAGGGGCAATTTATTTTCAAAGGACAAGTGAAGCTGGGTCATTACTATTTTTTCCTGCAATCTAAATTAATTGGGGAAAGGATAGTTCTGACAGATGATAAAATAGCACATGGAGTCTAGAGAAGGATAGACACATAATTCTTTTCATCTCGAAAAACTATTAGGACTTTCTATGCTTTCTCTGTACCAGTTCCAAACTGACACACAGTTTCTCTTGGGATAGGGATTTGTGTATAAAACAGATTTACAGCAATTCTCCTGATTTGAAGAGGCCATTGGCAGTTCTTTTTATTAGGAAGGAGGTTCCCATTGATAACAAAGAGAGTTCTCTACTGATGCAAATAGTAGCACCAGGGATTTGCTATTCAACCTTGTGCTGATTCAAACTTCTTGCATCTAAAAGGTCAAATTGATTGGATTCAAACTTTTAAACCAATCTGAAAAATGAATTTGAGTCAACTGTAATAGTCAATTTCAAAGTTAAATTTATAGAACCATTTCCAAATTAAATCTCTGGATAGTGCATTTGCACAGCTCTAATAGCTGTGTTTGGGAGCCAGTTACATTGGTTGATAACCTGGTGAACCTCCACATAATTGCCTACAATATAGGCCTAAAAGACACTCTGGCGAGAAGAAAATTATCTAAAAATACATCTGGCACAAATCTGGAAGTGATTTTTTTGAGCCCATTCACTGTTTTTTGAACCAAACTTGTAGAGAGAATGGAGACGAAATTTTAACAGTCCTCCAAAACAAGACCTAGAAGTCAGGAGTGATATATGAGTGTTAGGATATGTGAACACAGAGTATGCTGGGAAAAGATACTGTGCCCCCCCCCCACCCCCCACCCCATCATCAGTCTCCAGTATGTGTATCTGAAAGATCTGAAATGGATGTGTTAGGTATTCAGCTGAACATGTTTACAGTGTCTGCGTGATCAGGAACTTTCTTTATCAAAATTTCTGCTAGTGAAAGCTTTATAATTAAGTTCAGCTAATGTGCTAAATTTCCATTTCAGATCATCCAGATAAATAAGGGGATGTCATAGCAGAGGAAATGAGGCTGCAGTATGTTTCTTGTTATCATCCATGCTTGTAAGTTTTTAGTGTCAGAGGAGGGCTTGGGATGTGCACAGGATTTATATATGCCCTCCCTCAAAACTTTGTATATGCATGGGTTGCTAAGCCAGGTTTGTGAATGTAACTGATCGTTGCCCCAATTGGGGGGAGGTAAAGGAGTCTGGTTGGTTTATACTGAGCCAGCTCATTGGTTTATGTTGATTACTGTCAATGCTATGCTAAGTGGCTGTGTTTCTCCTCCAGAGGTCCAATCTGCTAATCCTTTTAACTGAAAGTACCAAGAACTGAACTATTGAGCCATGTGACTAGCCATGTGACTCTAAATTATCATAAATTTTTAAAATCTACTTTTCCAGATTAAACCAGAAACAACTTATATTTTCACATCCTACAATTTACAGCTCTAGACAGCATATGTTTGCAGAAGTATTGAAAAATCATTATTACAATTCCATATTCTAGTCATCACATTGATATTCTTGCCTAATTCTGTGTGGGATTTCCAACTGTCTTAATTTATTATTTGTGTGCAACTAAGTGATGCTTATTGTGATGTATTGCTTTTCTGTTGCTTAAGTATGTATTTTGGGGGACAATGGGGTGGGAGGGCTACTTTGTTTGGAAAAATAACAAACAAATGAAATCTAAGAGGTGTTTGTGTCAGATTGTGATTGTACAACTTGTTCTTTGGGGGAAAACAAGTGACAAGAAAATTAATATACTTCTTAAGAGTCCCTCTCTATTTTACCAAGGAAGCTAAAACTATTCAAAGAAAATGCTAAAGTAACAAAAAGTTTTCACTGAGATAAGAAATAGAGTTTAGACACTCTCATATGGAAATTTGACTATATTAGTAACGTAAAATCGTGGGGTTTGAATAGAGGGATGAAAGGAAATAATCACATAATTCTTATGAGCCTGAATGAAACTGGAGAACATGGAAGGAATGGTCTAGAAAATGAAACTATTGGTGCTGGAATGACCTACATACTTTAACTGATGCCAATTGACCTACATATTCTGGATCAACTCATTGATGTAGCTAGAGAGATACTGTGACACCCAAAGTTAGTTCTAAATGTTTGGAATAAGCCAAGCCATATACTACAGAGAGGACAACTCCCCTTTCCTGATTTAATGGCCCATTTGCCTTAAGTAAGGTTTTTAATCACTGCCTTAGAAATGAATTGAATCCTCTTTTAGGAGAGCAGTGTGGGCAACAGTTCCCAATAGGTCTTTCTCACATGGACTACTACATTAGCAGAATTCCATTAAAAAATGAAGGTGAGTGGAAATCACATGGGAAATAATATACCAAGGCAGTTTCCAGATCCACTTTCTCATACAAGCATGGTTTTCTCCACGTTACTTTACCTACACAACTTTACTTTACCTACACAACTTTACCTACACAACTAGCTAACTAGAGCAATGTGGAATGAAGCTATAGAAGTCTAATCCAAGTCAATTCTAAATTTAGAAAAATCCTTGACAATTTAATGAGTCACATCGGTCTTGCAACATGTATCAAGGCATGGTTAAGCTCATCAAGTTAAAAGAGTGGAAAAGCAATTTAACTAGTTACACTGAACTTTATTGAAAGGTTTTATTTTCATTAGAACATTAGTTTGGTTCACAACTGTCCAAACAGGAAAAAGCACATTAAATATGCAAAAAGAAAAAGAAAGAAAGAAGAAAAGAAGTACTTCAACATTGACAAGATTTTATTACACATCAAGTTCTGAAGTCATCATGTTTCCCCTTTTTAATAGCAATCACATCTTGTTGCATCTTGGGTCTTAAATATCTATTTCATTTCCTCAAAATTGGTCAGTTTGCAACAAGGTTCAGAAAGATTAAATAAAAATAAATTGGCAGCCCCCCCATCCCCCAATACACCACCACTTCTCTATTTGATTAAATTACCTTGGTTCTAGAATCCTTGTCTCTACATGCAGTAACTGAGTCTCTTAGCAATAAAATATAGCAAAGGTTAACCTGTTTGTGACACTTCCCTTTCCCGCCCCCCCGACCTTAAAAATTGCATTGATTAAGTCATCACAAGCTGTTGGCGGGTTGATATAATTTTTATAGGATGCTAATAGAACAGAGCAGACCGCTCATTAAATCACACTGATTTCAGTTGCTCACAAGGAATTGCCAGAACAGGAACTTGAAAGATACACAGCCACATACATTCTTCTGCCAGCTACACATTGGAACTTGTTGGATAACCTGAATACCTAATAAGTCTTGAAGCCTGATGGTTAGAATATTGAGTTCTAAATGTGCTGAATGACCATTAACATCAGGGAAAATTGAAATGAGTTCCTTCCTTAGTTTTTTAATATTCTGCTTAACGTGCCATTTATTAAGCACTCATGGATTTTAAAGTGAGTCCTTGCTATGTTTTTGACCACATGGTATGCTAGAATTTTATGGCAGGTTCTTTTCCCCAATGAGAGGGAGGCCTCTTCCCTTGAAGGATGTTTTGCAACTTCAGAAATATAAAGACTTTCACTATCTTTTTCATCATTCAAGTGGACAACATCCACACCATTGGCCCTTGTTACATGCCATAATCTCTCCAATTTATAGACCCAAAAGACCACTGTGGAAGCCACTTCCATGCTTCTGCAGCTCCACCCTAAGGCATTCTTGCTGGGATTATTGTCACATGTCAGAAGGAACCATAACACTTTAAAAAACCATGCATCTTATTGCACAGAAACACAGGACGCCACTCTGAGGACTTCAGCTAACATGGTTTTGCAACAAATGCTTTTCTGAGGTCTCGGCAAACTTGGGCGCCAGAAACTGGCCAGGTGGACCTGAAGGTATTGGTCCCAGTTTCCAGAAGAACATATAAGAATCACAAGGTCTCAAATCCATGCATACCACACATAAGCAATATTTGCAATAGCTCATAAGCAGACAGAGCAGGAATCAGAGTTTTTGCACCACAGTCTGTGACCTGGAATGACAAGAAAGTCCCAGAGTAGAAATAAAGACTGATACATAGATGCTGGTGTTTCAGGGTTCATCTGACTAGTTGCTTGGGCTGTGTAGTATCATGAATTGCTAAATATCCATATTGATTGGAACTACTGAGAGAGATAGTTCAGCAACATCTACAACTGTCCATACTTAACTACTGATTTTAAAGGTAGGACAGCATAGTCTTAAAATATGGCTGCCCGAAGACAAAGACACACATTTATAATCTCTAAGTAACATTTCATGCTTTTGGAATAAAATACTTATAAAAGCTTTTCCCTGCCTAAATTATAGATGTTGCAGAGGATGGAACAGAGAAGCTGAAAGTTTTGAGGATGAAGCCAAGAAACCACCTCCTGCAGTTCTTTTGTATGTTTCATTTTTTCCCCAGGAGATCATAATGCAAAGCCACAAACCATCCATATGAAAATCTAAAATGCAAACACGTCTATAACATTGCAAAATGCATTGACCCATTGTGTAAAACCTAATACTGTTTGAGTAATAAGCCCTAGTTTTATTCATTATAATGAACACAGTTCATTACAGGTTTTTTTCAAAATTTTCTTGATGAAAAGGGCTTTATTTGAAATGCTTTTGAATCTGAGAAATGGTCTCCTCCTTGTGGGAAATGTCCCCTTATTTTTTATTGAGTCTAGAGGCTCCAGTCAGTGCATCTGATCATACAAGAACTTTATCAGAAACACCAAAAAGGAACAATGATAAAAAGAGCTGTCTGCCAGCTTAACCAATAATTTGGTAGTCTTGCAAACTAACAATCAAAGTTATTACTGGTGGGATGGAAACAATAGGATGGGGAGAATGGTTGTGTGGATGTCATAGGGACTTTTCATCTTACCCACCTGATCGCTTTCAATCCTGAATTATTCCAGGAATGTTTTCCCCTCCACTTTTTGACAATTTTTTTTATATATAGTAAGAGGACAAAGACCTTTTTGTTCTGAAGCCAGACCTTAGATGCAGGACACCCGTGAATTAATGACAGTTGACTTGCAAGTCTGAAGCTTGTACTTTAACACATCTTTATTGAGTAGGATTCAATAATTCAATAGTTTTTGAGTAAGAATATTGTGTGCTTGCTAAAAAAAAACTCCAGAATCTTTCAGAATGTCTGTCTGCTTGTTAGGTTTGTAGGAAACATTTCTGTGAAAGACATGGAGTCACCAGCATTGAGATTTGTTAGATAAAGTTCTACTACACCAGCAGCAGTATAGGCAATACAAGATCTCATGGGGACCATCAGTATCTCCTTTGGCATCACCAATTGTCTTGCTCCTCTGCAGTTAACGTTCTTTTGTAGTTCCTTTCTGTAAAATGGGGAAAATGTGGTCATGCTAAAAATGAGGCACCGCTCTCCAACATAACATTTGCTTCCAAACTGAGCCTTGAATGCTTTTTTTGCCATTATTCCCACCTGCCCAAGGGGTGGAAGGAACAAGGGGGCAAGTTTCCTCACCAGGTGCCTTCTGGGAAATGGGTGGTTTATGACACAGGTCTACATGGAACCCACTCAATACACTTCAGTGAAGTGTATCAATCAATTCATAATGGCAAAAGAGCTAGTGGAGGCAAGTCACTGATCAGATTGGCTGGTTCATTTTTACAGAAGCAGCTTCCGTAAAATTCACTTTTGCCAAAACAAAACAGCACAAGTGCCCCACTCAACCAACAAGAAATAGAGTGCTGCAAATATTAGTGAAGGTGCTTTGGTGAGCATTGGGATGAAGCTTTCACTGAAACAAATAGATGGGGAACTTGTTAAATTTGCAGATGACATCAGGCTGTCGGGAATAGCCAACACTCCAGAAGATAGGCTTAAGATGCAGAAGGATCTTGACAGACTTGAGAAATTCAATGGTGAAAAAAGTAAGGGTCTACATTTAGGCAAGAAAAACAAAATACACAGGTACAGTATAGCTCTATGATGGCGAACCTATGGAACGTGTGCCAGAGGTGGCATGCAGAGCCCTCTCTGTGGGCACATACGCTGTTGCCAGCTGCTATTCTGGGTTCTGTCATGCGTGCCAGCCAGATGGTCCAGCATGCATGCGCACCGGTCAGCTGCTCTTCCGGGTTCTGGCATGCGCATCATCTGCACATGTGCATGTTGGAACCCGAAAGAGCAGGCACACCAGACCAGGTAGCCAGCGTGCATGCACGTGATAGCACCTGGAAGAGAAGCTGGCTTCCGTGTGCAGGAACATCAACCAGATGCTCTCTTCCAGGTTCCAGTGCTCTGGCGCATACGCGTATACTCCAGTTTCAGCACTCAGTGCCGAAAAGGTTAGCTGTCAATGATATAGGTGAGTGGGAGTGAGTGTCAATAGTGAGTGGGAGAGAGATCTTGGAATCCTAGTGGACAGCCCCTTAAGTATGAGCCAGCTGCCAAAAAAGCCAACACAGTTTTAGGCTGAATAAACAGGGATAGAATCAAAATCACGTGAAGTGTTAATACCGCTTTATAATGCCTTGATAAGGCCACACTAGGAATACTGCATTTAGTTTTGGTTGCCACAATGTAAAAAACATGTTGAGACTCTAGAAAGAGTGCAGAAAAGAGCAACAAAGATTATTAGGGGATTGGAGGCTAAAACAAAGAACAGTTGATGGAAATGGGTATGTCTAGTTTAATGAAAAGAAGGATTAGGGATGACATGATAGCAGTGTTCAAATATCTCAGGGGTTGCCACAAATAAGAGAGAGTCAAGCTATTCTCCAAAGCACCTGAGGGCAGGACAAGAAGCAATGGATGGAAACTAATCAAGGAGAGAAGCAACCTATAACTAAGAAGAAATTTCCTGACAGAACAATTAACCAGTGGAACAACTTGTCTCCAGAAGTTATGAATTCTCCAACACTGGAAGTTTTTAAGAAGAGATTGGACAACCATTTGTCTGAAATAGTATAGGATTTCATGCCTAAGCATGGGATTGGACTAGAAGATCTATAAGGTCCCTTCCAACTGTGTCCTATTCTATTCTATTCTATTCTATTCTATTCTAAATTATCTAAAGATTTGCATGCCAATCAAGCTAGCATGGCAGCTATTTTTTGAGTAGGCATGTCTTCATATAGGAGCCATTTTGTAATACAGACCAGGCATGCTGTAAATATTCCAACTGCACCCAAATTTTTACTTGCTCTGTCCAGCTTTTTATTGTCCTCTCCAAGTTAAACTCTCCCTTCAATGAATTTATCATTTTTAAAAGAAAAAAAAGCAAGTGAGCAAGCAAAAGGGAAAAAAGATAACCAGACAAAGGAAATTACTAAGATTGTACTGCTAGTACTCAGGATGTCATTGAGAAATAAAGAGGAAGTACTTTAAATTATGTTAACAAGGTAGGGAAGGATTGGAATATCTGAGCTAAGTGCTAAAAACCTTTAATGGAGCCTTCTAGAGTTCAGATCTTTCTACTTACAATTCTTGGTCTGAAAGGCCATAAAAGTAAAAATCCATGTGGTGTCCAGTCTGGTGTAAAAATCAAAACCCTAAAAACGGAAAGCAAGATCTCACACTGTAATGTTGGCAAGTACCAGTGGATTAAATGGCAGAAACACTCATTCACAGTCTACGTTCTCCTATAGAAGATGCTTTGCTGCTGTTCCAGAACCAAAATGTTCAGGGTGGATGTGTCTTAATTAAAGCCTACAATTAGGAATAAGCCATGATAGGAAAAACAAACAAACAGGTCTTCTAGGCTCAACAATAGTCTGCCTTAAAGTCAGCCAATTATTGTTTTAGTTTGCAAGTAGTAAAACTGTTACATTTTCACTATCTCCAATTCATTCAAAGTTAGAACATTAAGAGCACAGGCACATTTCTATCTTTTTGAGTAATGCTTGCAGACAACCACCCATCAATCAATCTTTGCCTTTTCTGACCAATAGCTGAGCACGAAGAACTATCAGCCAATCAATGCTCACCTGTCAGATGGCTTGCACTGACTGAGATCTGTAATTCCTCACACATTTTTTCTTCCTGTTCACAAAAGTAAAAGAGAAGGCACCGCTAGTGTTTCTAAGGTGCTAAAACAATGCATTTCTTTTGCTTTCTCTAATTTTCCTAATACTGGCATTGGAACTCTGTTATTTAATCATGCCAGCTTGATTGGGATTGATGACCCCATTTCTCTGGTGGGACCCAAGGAGCCAGGAGCCAAGAATCTCTACTAAGGGTGTGCAGACATTTCCTTAAGCCCAAGCCTTTTTGAAGGATTACAGATCACATGAAATCTCTCAACTGCTTCCACCCTTTTCTCCTCCTCCCTCTTCTCCAAATATACAGTGGATAGTCCATTTGCAACTTGATTTATTTCACATTTTGGGAAGGAAGTAGAATTAAATAGAAATTTAAGTTTAGGAATAGCCTTTTAACATAAATAAAATATTTCCTTCCCACATGCAAGTAAAACCAGACCTGTGTTTCCATGACAGAGCCCTGCTCAATTCTGTCATCATCACTTTGCCTACTGGTGCCCTTTGCATCTCTCCCCTCCACCTCCTGCTGCTCTGGCCAGCAAAACATTGATCGCCTCTGGCTTAGTATTATATATAAATATAGCTCATCTAGTAGAAAAGTGTTGTGCTGGGAGTTGACATTTTGCATAGTTTGAAATACAAGTGTAGAAATGGCAGAAAAACCATTGTTTTAAAAGTCTACATTGAGGTTTTACAATGCATCAGAATTAAAAGTTTTGCAATTTAATCATGTCTCTTATCTATGGCATAAATCTTCTTACCTCTTGACATCATACAGAGACATTCCCTACAGCTCTGGAATTTTCTTTCCTGGTGATTTGCCAAATTTGTGACTCAGAGCAAATGAATGCATTCCAAAACCTTGGGGTAGGTTTGAGGGCATTGATGAGAAGATGAGAAGAAGGTATGGCTCTGGTGGCAAGGACGATAAGCATTTCTCATTTCCCACATTGGCTTTTAATTTCTTTTAATTGCACATTATTACTCATTAATACCTGTTGCCACATAAATTTATGTGTCTCCCTTCCTTAATACATCACAAAGCTGTAGTTGAAACCAACCTGCATTCTTTTTTCTTCTTCTTCTTTTTACTCTGTTGAACTTGACACACCCCAAACATGCAGGAAACACCATGGCTCAATTGGTGCTCACTGTTAGCTGAATATCAGGAGAAGGCAAAGGGCACCATTCAATCAATGTCCTACCCTTACCGCTATCATTCATCCAAGAGTAACAAACATTACTTAAAACACAAAAGGTTACTGAAATAAACTGCTATTTCCCCCTCCATCCATGGTTTCAATTCATGGCATTTGGATAATTGGGAAAATTACTGAGTGGCTGCTGCAATGTGAATTTGGAGCTCATTTTCTACTCGCTCACAATGTGTTTTTCTGCAGTGTTAATAAGGGATGAGTTAACACCATTGCCTGTCCAGATACCCATCACAAGTACTTAAGTTTCCTCCTCACATTCTTTTGAAGCTGGAAAATCAGGGTTGTAAGTTGCACAAGGTGAAGCCTATGCAAGTCCAGCATTTGGCTCCCATCCACATCATTCAACAGGGGAGTACCCGAGTTGCAGCAGGGGATGAGGGATATAGGCTAAGAAGTTGGAGCAGAGGTTCTGGTCCTTATTTCTCCACACAATGCCGCTTATATAGAAAGACAAATGCCTGCATCTTTTGAAATACCTTTTGAAAGTACATGTTTTGCAACTACGCAAACCATCAGGATGTTCACATAAACAGCCTTCACACAAAGAGTTGTATATATTATTGATGTATCTGGTCACATGGAGCACATGTAAGAATGACTCTAGCACAGTTAATAAAGAATTAAATCTGTGTACATGCAGGGGAGCCCATTATATGTATCAGAACTTTATACACCTATGTCACCGTGTGTCCAGGATACTGAATGAACAGGACATAGGAGCAACAGTAGCTGGAGGATGGGGTGAATTATGAAACAGCACAGGAGGAAAGGCTAAACCTCCTCCATTTAAAGCATTGACTCCAGAAGAGCTAGGCGTAATAGCTTGAAATGTGTCTGATCAATTTCTAAATACTTTATGGGCCCATTGCCAAACACAATTCAAACTACAAGAAGTGTATCTTTAAAACTCTTCACCTGTTGGGATTTGGTTACCCCAAAAGTGTTTATTTCCATGAAACAGGTCCTCCTCCTCCTCCTCCCAAGAAACACAACAGGTAATGACAAAGTTGCAGGGGCAACTTTTTAGTGGTGCCACCTTATTTATAGAATCCTAGACTCTGGCAAATTCCTTTATATTTTTCGAAGCTTTTAGTTGTTAACATCATGCTGATTTTATCACAGCTGTTTTAGGTACTATGTAATATGGTTGGAAATACTATTAGAATTGTTTTAAATTGTGTAACTTTGCATGAATTTGAGGAATACTTGTACTGAAGGGTGGCCCAGTAATTTAATAAACAAATACAATTCTTTATTTAGATGACAATGTTGCTGATGATGGTAAGTCTATGAATCTTATTGCACCCTATCATCTTCTCTCAAGCATCTGCCTTGCTCTCCACTTTCAGAAGAAGTATTTGTGTCATTTTTTAAAATAACAGAGTTGGAAGGGACCTTGCAGGTCTTCCAGTCCAACCCCCTGCCTAGGCAGGAAACTCTACAACACTTCAGACAAGTGGTTATCTAACATCTTCTTAAAAATTTCCAGTGTTGGAGCATTCACAAATTCTGGAGGCAGGTTGTTCCACTGATTAATTGTTCTAACTGTCAGGAAATTTCTCCTTCGTTGTAAGTTGCTTCTCTCCTTGGTTAGTTTCCACTCATTACTTCTTGTCCTACCCTCAGGTGCTTTGGAGAATAGTTTGACTCCCTCTTCTTTGTGGCAACCTCCAGGGGTGGGTACTAACTTACCTCGCTGCCGGTTCACTGCCTCCCGCGCCGCATGGGCGTGACTCGCGGAGTAGAAAAAAAATCAACCCCCCCTCCCAAAAAAAGGCCAAAAACAAGATGGCGACGCATGCTCAGTACTGGAAACTTGGCTTGTACGCATGCACAGGGAAAAAAAACCCGGGAAAAAATTTTTTTCCCCACAAAAAAAAAAAAGAATTGCGGCATCCACGGACCAGAACCGACTCCATGACATCACCAGTGGCTTACTACCTACTTGGTAGAACCAGTTCGAACCGGGAGGAACCCATTTCTGGCAACCTCTGATATATTGGAATACTGCTATCATGTCTCCCCTAGTCCTTCTTTTCATTAAACTAGGCATACCCAGTTCCTGCAACTGTTCTTCATATGTTTATTGTATATTCAAATGTATATTGTGAGTAGGTTATGTACTATAACTTATCATACAATCTTTGATACTCCTGCTTTAACTGAAATTGAGGTTCATCCTTGGTTTCTGAATCCATGCTGTTACAGAGTGAGCTAAAGTACGAAGAAGAAGAAAAGTTAAAGTAGTGGGAAGGATCAGATTCTTGACTGGTGTCCAGCTGGAATTGGACAAAAATAGAAAGATTCTCACTGCAAATTTGCCATTGGAATGAAGGACTTTTTTTTTCACTGTTCACTGAAGTTCTCTTGATATAAAGAAAGATGCAAAAGAAAACTACTGGGAAAGGGAGATTTTCTTGTTCCCAGAGATGAGGTTAAAGCCAACATTAAGTAGTTGGTATGGAACAGCACATAGATAGAACCACCAAGACTTTGAAGGATAGATCAATTTGCCATCAACAATATTAACAAGTTTATTCCAGTCGATCAAGTGAGTGTAACTGGATTCCAACTTTCCAAAATATTGCAAAGAAGACTTGAAAATTGTTGTGTGATCTTCCTCTAAGACTAGCTGGTATCTGAGAATTCACAAGCATTGTATGTCAATATGTGCAAATATTATTCATGCACAGAATCCACAAATTATACTATTTTTTTAACATCAAAATATTTAAGAATCTCTTGCAACATACCCTTTGCTAGAGTTAGAACACAGAAAAATTGGGAAAAGAAGTGGCAACCCTTTTCTGTCACTGGATTGAGAATAGAGGAGATTAAATGGTTATTTGTTTATTCAACTGCAAAAATAATTTTCAGTGTGGTAGTTCTTAAAAATGTATCAAATAATATAGTTGCTGGATGAGATCCAGATTTCCTATTCAGTAAATAGTATGCCTCAAATATTCAGGAGAATGAATTCTAAAAACCCATTATCAGTTCTCTTCCTCACAAAAGTGAAGAGTAACTAAATTATACCCCAACCTCCTGGGATGGACCGAGCTTGCAATGCCATATTTTAGCAATAGCATTTTTCTTTATTTCTCAAAACAGTATACCACCAGCTCATCCCAGAGTAGCCTAATTCATCTGATTCCTTCCCTACCTTCAAATATAAAATAAGATTTTAAAATGGTGTGATATAAATTTCCATTAGTAGCTCTTCATAATGCAACCCTTATTTGTTTTTAAAGCATTGAAACATTATTGATTGTGATTCATACTTGATGAAAAAATACCTAATCTATTAATTCAAAACATCATTGTACCTTGTAAAAGTCTTGTATCTGGCAGCATCTTCCATTTTTTGTATAAACCGTGTACAAATTCTTGAGGCATCGCGCCTTATGAATTGGATCAGGAATCTAGAATCAAACAGATATTTTATTGCAGCAAGTGAATCATATTCTCCTCTTGCACAATAATATTACTGTCATCTACCTCATACTATTTACACTGGGATGTTCAGTGTAACAATCTATTCTGGTTTGCATCAAGAATGCACATGGGAAAGCATCTTTTCCTCATGGTGTATTTCTCAGAAATTGAAATAATTAAATTTTAGAACTTGTGTTTTGTAAGAAGTAACAAAGTACATTTGATTTAATTGCTTTAAAGAGGATTATTGTTACTTTATTTATAACAGAAGCAAAACTCTTACAAGTTCTTTACAGGAAGAGTTGAAGTGAATTCGTAGGCTATGACAGGGGTCTGCAACCCGTGTCTCTGGAGGCACATGTGACCCTTTCATCCCTCTGCTATGGCTCCCTGTTGCTCAAAATATGTGTCACAACCGCCAATGTGCGACATCCACCAGTATGCGATTTATTGAGATTTTCGACCCATCTTTTTTCTGGAGTTCAATTTTTTTTTGTTGCATGCAAAAAGAAAAAAGAATTTTCTCTGTAGCAGCCCATTGATTTCATAAATACAACGCACTATAGTTTTTTTACACATAGCATAAAGGTAAAAAAATAATATATGCAATGCTATCTTCATTTTAGATATCAAAAGGGTTTTGTGGCTCCTGGTGTTTTCTTTTCTGTGGGAGACAGGTCCAAATGGCTTTTTGAGTGTTTAAGGTTGCCGACCCCTGGGCTATGCAATTTATACATCTGAGATAGTTTCTTATTATAGCAGCTATTTTAATTCTCAGATTAACTGCCAGGCAGGATGGCTACTCATTTGACATTTTAAATGTAGAATCCAAACTAAATTGTGGAACCATAACTGCAATATAAATAATATTTATTAATTCTGGTGTGTACAATAAGAAAGAGAAACAAATGACATATCTCTAATTGGGAAGGCACGAATTCACTTCAACTCTTCCTGTAAAGAACTTGTAAGAGTTTTGCTTCTGTTATAAATAAAGATTACACACAAGATGTAAGTCAAATAATTAGAAAGTTGAATAATTCAAAAGGTGCCAGTACTAGATGCTCTGGTAATGTCTAGGTTTTAGATCAGTACAATGTGTTACAATGAATCTGCTTTTGAAATTTTTTTGGAATCTAGATCTACTGCAAAATGTAATTATGAAAGGTTAATTAGCATCTGGTTATAATGATCAGATTACTAATTAAATATTAATTCTAATCATTTATGATTTTTGTTGAAAGTAGTATTTTTTACCTAGAATGGAAGGATTTTTAGAAATAGTACTATAAATAGAAAGTACAGTGGGCATCTATGAGAACTGTGTTATATATAAGAATCAGTCAACAATGTCTGCTAACATTTATTAGAACAGGAATTCTAATTCTACAGCTGGCACATGGTTAGTGACAAGTAGCATGAATCAAACTATTTGAAGACAAAACATCCAAGAAATCTCCTGCATTTGGGACAGAGTTTAAAAGATTATCAGAAGAAAAACTTTCAATATGGCAAAGGTATGTGAAAAGTATAAAGAGGGAAAGCTAATAATGCATTGCTTAAACTTGCGTACAGCCCTCAGACAGAAGGAGTCAGATGAAAGGAAAAGCCAGTGAAAAAAAGAGCATAGGAGTGATAAATTATTGATTCAGCGACATAAAAAGGTGTCATTGATCAGATAACCCTCTAAAGTAATTTTATGACACAAAAATCAAAACCAATGTTAACAAAGAGACTTCAAAATATCTAAAATAAGTTTAAAAAATATGGGGTCTTTATATTATAAACCCCAAAGAATGAAGAATAGGACCTAATGAATGTCTTGTAAGGATGATATGGAAGATACCTTTCTATGATTCTGCTCTCTCTCTCTCTCTCTCTCTCTCTCTCTCTCTCTCTCTCTCTCTCTCTCTCTCTCTCTCTCTCTCTCTCTCTCTCATATGTCACATATGTGCTAGTCATTCCCGACTCTAGGGGGCGGTGCTCATCTCTGTTTCAAAGTTGAAGAGCCAGCGCTGTCGGAAGACTTCTCTGTGGTCATGTGGCCAGCATGGTTAAATGCCAAAGGCGCATGGAATGCTGTTACCTTCCCACCAAAGTGGTCCCTATTTTTCTACTTGCATTTTGATATGCTTTCGAACTGCTAGGTTGGTAGAAGCTGGGACAAGTAATGGGAGCTCACTCCGTTACATGATGCTAGTGATTCGAACTGCTGAACTGCTGACCTTTCTAGTTGACAAGCTTAGCAATAACCTGGCCATATAAAATAGAAATATTTAACTAAAGGTTTTCACCATTAATGTATGATTAAAACCCTAAATAATTCTGTTTTTACTTACTACATTACGTTAGTCATTTTAACACTCACCAGAATAAAAACATGAGGTACAAACTGAATGAATGAATGAATGAATTGAAGAATGAAAAGAACAGAGAGGCAGAATGCAACAATAATGCCATAATTGGAGACTTCTTGCCCCAAGTAGAGCTATGTTTCATTCTGAGCATGTTTATTTGTCTAGCGGACTGTTTTTAAATGCATTCATTTACTCATTTATTATTTCATTTTCCACCTTACTATAACTTTAACAGCTAAAGATAGTATTCATAACACTTCTACTTCACTGTTTCTCAGAGGTGACTTAAGTTAGGCTGGAAGATATTGATTGGCACAATATCACTCAATGTCATATTTTTCAGTAGAACAATAATATTCAGTCACTGCATCAATGAAAAATCTGGAAACTACAATATCTGTATCTATGAGGATGAAACAGAAGCATTGTCCAGAGGAGCAGGAGTGAGATCTAGGAAACCAGAGTATGTTTCAATGCAGTAATAATACACAGAGCAGAAGAGGCTAAAATAAACAGTTTCACTAGAGCCCTATTTTCAAGGTCCGTGTAGATCAGGGATCCCCAACCTCTGGGCTGTGGCCTACTAGTGGGCTGTGAGCTGTTTGCAATAGGGCCACAGAAATGGCAGGCAAGCATGCATGAGCAGTGGGTGAGCACATGCTCTCCATTTCCATGAACGGTGGGTGCACATGTGCATGCTAGTCATGCAAATGGAGCTGAATGTGTATGTGTACTTGCTGGCCACTCACATGGAACCATCCGCTCCCCACCACCACCACACCAGTCTGCTGCTTCTGCAGAGTAGAGCTGCTTAGGGCTTATTTACTATTACTCAGGGTTGGAGATCTAAATCAGGGGATTCCAACCTTGGCAACTTTAAGACTTGTAGACTTCAATTCCCAGAATTCCTCAGCCAGTTTTTCCAGCATTCTGGAAGTTGAAGTCCGCAGGTCTTAAAGTTGCCAAGGTTGGAAACCCCTGATCTAAATGACATACAGCATTTCTGGAAAATGCAGGAAAATGTAGGAAAATGATTCTAGATTGTTTTCCCTCCTCCCTTTCAGAACATGGCAGTTCAGTAGAGTCTGTATCTTTGATTTTCGGCTCACAGGGAGAAGATAAGATATCCAGCAGGACTTTTGCAATAATGTTCAGTGAGTTTCCAGAGTTACAGATAGGAATTGAATTAGGATCTTCCGATTCATAATCCAATGTAGGTGGTCCTCATCTTAGTCCTCGTTCATTTAATGACTGTTTAAAGTTACGAAGGTGCTGGGGGGGAAAAGACTTACAACTAGTCTTCACATGTACGACCATCACAGCATCCCAGTCAATGATCAAAATTCAGGAGCTTGGCTACTGACATGTATTCAGGAGATTGGCAACCAGTTGCAGCATCCCAGGGTCATGTGACAAATAATAAGGGAAGCCAAGTTTAATAACTGCATGATTCACTTAACAGTTGTGACCAAACAGATTATAAAATTGAGTGCAATCCACTTAATGACTACATCACTTAGCAGGACAACCTTTAGTCCCAATTGTGATAATAAGTCGAGGCCTTCTTATATCCTCTACTGTATACCACATTGCTTTCAAATGAAGCAGGATAGATTTGCAGCTCCCAGACAAGCAACTGCTACCTTTCCCCCAAGATTAGCAGACACATAAACTTCAGGGATGGAGAGTGTGGTTTGGATGTCAATTTTTGCATATTCCTGTTTTATAACAGGAGGAGGAAGTTGAAGTTCATACAATATTGTTGACTTTTCAAAGAATGAAAACAGGAACAGTGAGGAAGGGATATCCAACCTCTCTTTTCCAGCTACTTTCCAATAGATTGAAAGGAGGCAGCAAAATTTGCTTTTCATGTACCTCAACAATACAATAAAAGCCATCACTGGGTCACACCTTTGCTGCTCAGTCCGGTTGCTTTGCTCAGGCAAAAATTTCCCCTACACCTTCAGGCAGAAACGTGTAGTTACTATGGGAAGACCCATTGCCTTTTGTTGTACAGTTCATCTCAAATCCTCATAAAATCTCAGAAATAGGTAAGTCTAACTAGACTGCAAAATTATCTAGCAAATATGTTTTTGGACTGATGGCTTATCCTGCTTTTAGTCTGATGGAACAAATAGCAAGGCCATCAGGTTGTTTCTTGGTTATTTTCTCTCCTCATTTTGAGAAAGAAGAGTATTCAGATTTTTGAAATACATTTATAAGGATTTGATTTCCTGGTAATTTTAGGCAAAAATATTTTTTTCCTGAAAAATAAGAAAAATATCATGGAAGACATTCAATTACTAATTAAAATTTGTTTTTCTCAGCTCCTGGGTTGTACATTTGTAAATAGGAAAAGCAAAGAAACAAACACCTTTTTTTAGGTAGTTGATTTCAAGTCTTCCTTGAAGGAAAGAAAATGTTGCATTTCTATATACGGTAACTAGATTATTATATTCTTTTAACAATCGTAACTAAAACAAACTAAAATATAGATATGAATTGTTAACCAAGTACGAATTTCTACATTAATAAAAAGGGAGTTCTAGAATACATTGTCCTTACCTGAACTACAGAGATATATAGTTCCTCCTTCTTATATTCTCTTGTCTGCTGCTTTTACAGTCTGCTTCTATAAACTGAAAGAACAGCATTGAAAAGGTTTATACAAAACTAATATAACAATCTGAGCAGGTTATTACTTGTAAGCTTCTTTTAAGTCCAGTCCCCCTTTATATGGTTGCTTCTATCCTTTCTAGCTTGAGGTTTGACAGCACATTCTTAAGCTGCCCCAGAATGGAGGGGGTAGGGGTGGAATACCAAAAAAGAAATAGCTCTTTCTTTCCTAAGGTGATATCAGTAGTCTTCTTCTATGACAGATTTACAGAAACTTCATTTCTTTTTTCAGCTTCTTAATCACTTCTCTGGTTTCAGTGGTGTTTTGCCACAAGTAGCCAGTGGTGGGATTCCAATAATTTAACAATTGGTTCTCTGCCCTAATGACGGATGGGTAGGCATCAGGGGAGAAATCCTACCGGTTCACACCAGTTTTATAGAGTAGGTTGCAAGCAGCTGGTGACATCATAGAACCGGTTCTCTCCAAATCTGTTAAACCTGTTCAATC
>JANHFT010003748.1:472696-487190 GCA_032467955.1 Pseudoxenodon macrops
TATAATTGAAATTGAAAACCCGCTATTGCACTATACCGTAGAATTCAATATGGTTATTGCCCTGGGATAAAAGCTGTTTTCCAGCCTATTTGTCCTTGTTTTTATTATCCTGTACCGTCTGCCAGATGGTAATAGTTCAAAAAAAGGGTGTCCAGGATGAGATGGATCTTTAAGAATGTTTTGAACTTTCTTAAGGCAGCAAGAACTATAAAGCTCTTCCACAGAGGGGAGAGGGCTACCAATGATCTTCTAGGCAATGACGTTAACTCTCTGGAGCGCTGCCCTATCTGCCACTGTGCAACAGGCAAACCATACATAGGTGCAGTATGTTAAAATACTCTCTTTGGGGTTCGATTCCTTGTTATCACCACTTTCCAATAAGTAATCCATGATACCCAATCTCTTTAGGCTATTGTCCTCCTTGCCTGTATGGAAGATAGTTGACTAGATGCCCCTTGGCTTGACCTAGCATCTTATTTCTTATGTCCTTATTGTTACTTGAGGATCCCTCATTTTTCTTCTACTTATGCTTGTTTGTAATGTATTGCATGCAGTGATGGCATTGAATATCAAGTTGCTGCAGCCTAGTGCCCTTCAGATGTCTACAATTCCCACCATCCTACATGGCTGATGGATGTATATTTCAGAAGTAATTACTATTCAAGGCAACTTTAAGTGCATTTATAGCTCACTGATGAGAATGGGACATGATTCCTTGGGAATGATAGAAAGGGGCACCTTTCTAGAAGAAGAAAGGAGGAAGAGGAGGAGGAGGAAAATATTAAATATGGAATTTCATAGTTCTCTAATCTTCCCTTTCTTATTTTACCACTGTGGCAAGTTGCAATAGTTATTTCTCAATCAAGTGGAATAAATTGTCTGTATCCCAGACTATAATTATGTTGATAATCTAGTGCAAGCCCGACACCCCATCCTGAGGGCCAAAAGATTAGATCTACGGTATGTAGGGTTTTTGTTAAATATATATACTTGTATTTAACAATGACATGTCATACATGTATCTTGGTGAAAACATGGGGAGAGATATTTCTGGATTTCATACTGGGAATATGAAAAGTACAAGAAGAAATGACCCATAACTTTATGTAATATATTTCAATGGTACCCCATAATTAATGAGCATGAAATTTACCGTTACTTTCTCTGAGCACTGAAAATCTCTAAGAGCAGATGGATGTGTGTTTCTTCTGAAGGAGATCACTGGAGTCTTAACATTATTTTGAAACTTATTAATTCACTTGCAATTATACAGGCTGCACGATGCACACAGTGGACGTAAAGACTACATTATCCAGCAGACAGACAATTCATGTGCCCCCAAAAGATCTACCAATAGAGCACACAGCTTCCTACAAATGGTATTGGTTTAATGACCGTCAACTCAGATCCCAGTGATTGAATCACATGTTGGGTGTGAACAATAGACTGAAATTTGAGCAACAGACTGCAATGGATCTAGATGAAAGAAAACACAGAGATTGCGTTACACATTGTGCTAAGCCATGATTTAACAAAGACATTGAATAAACCACAATGGCTCATTTGACTCTAAGCTCTAAACCAGACCTATTGTTATATTATGGCTTAGACCTATATATGAATCATAGAATATGGTTTACTATATTGTGCAATTTAAACTAGTGTGGCTTTTTTCAATAGATCATGTTTAAACACATCATGGCTTAACCCTTGGTATAAATCCAGTATGTGTATTTTCCTTCATCTCAAATGTCGTTCTGATCTTTGGCCCAAACTCTAGTCCTTGTATCTCAAATCATAGCCTACCCCATCCTTCTGGCTAGGATAAACCATTTGATGTTCACCTAATATTTACCTGTAAGGTGTCCCAAATAAGAGAGGAATTTCACTATTACATTAGGATTTCTCAGCCTTCTGGAATCAGTAACTTCCAAGCTCTTGGTCTCATTATAATATGAAATGCTGACTGGTTATTTTTGTCAATTAAACTGTTGTTTCAGCCTTCTGTCACCTGTTGCCCTCTGGGGTGTGTTAGAACTGGCACTGGTGATAAAGAAGGATAAGATACAGGATTTCAAAATAATTTTATGTTTTTTCTCAAATGCACCCCATTGATTTTAACCAGGTTAATTTTCAAGTCAACAGGTTACCATGAATTATGGCACTTTCAAGTATGATATTTGAGTAGAGCCTCCTTGTTTAGAGGCTGTGCAGACTGCTTCTTGCTTACTGACTATCTTGTTTATCAACTGTTTGAAGTTATAATGGTTGGGGGGGAAAAACACCTTCGCGACCGATCCTTTCATTTACAACCATTGCAGTGTCCCATGGTCATGTGATTGTCATGTGATTGTCATTTGTCAGCTTCACAACTGCCTTCCAATGAGTACAATTGATGGAGAACACAAATTGAAATCGTAAGTCACAGACACTACAGACTGTAGTGATTTGCCTAATGGTGAAAGTGATCTATCATCATGTAAATAGAAATATCATCAGTATTACATGGTCACATGGTTTTTTGTTTTGTAACCGTGGTGCTTAGCGACAGAACTGCCAATCTCAAGTGTGTTCAGTGAGTGAGAACTACCCGTATACCTTCTGACTATCAAATACTCCAAATAAGATAGAGTTGTTGCCTTTATATAACACCTTGTGTTTTTAAACAACCCAGGCTGTTTTAAGTCTGGTTACTGAATTGGTAATAGGGTCTCCTGTTTGAGCAGAGGGTTGGACTAGAAGACCTCCAAGGTCCTTTCCAACTGGGTTATTTTGTGCTGTTCTGTTAAGGTTAAATGCTGAGCCAGATGAATTTTTGACCTGATTTAGCAGGACTCTTTCTACATTCTTACAGGAGACAAATGGGATATTTTTTCCCCATCATCTGAAAAGACCTTTAGGAAAGGAAGCTGGCCCAAAGTGAATAAACACAGCCAACTTCCTTCCCCTGCAGAATTCCACCTTTGAAAAAAAAGAGGCTTTTTTTTCACTTCAGTTCCCACTGCATATAAACTAATGAGGCAACTAGCTTATCCTCTCCTCATCTACGGGTCTCCTTAACAGCTAATATATCATGCCATCACCCTGAGGGAGAAGGCAAAGCAATGTAACTTAATTGCAGGCCTCAGATACCAGACCCACTCCTGCCTTTTTTTGCTAGTGCATCTTGAGGTTCTGCTACATAGGATGCCACTTATTTGATCGTAAACTTCAGCTTGCTGGCTAACCTCCAATTTGGGCAGGTGTGTACGTAAGGTAGCAAAAGCTGCTATAAATGTAACTTGTTTTAATTCAATATTCATACAAAGAGGAGAAGATGGGGATTGGTAGGGCATTTCACTCGCTTAAAATTTTCCGCAAGAGTTTGGAGTAGAATTCCTTCCATGTTTTGTTTTGCCACAAAATACAGTAGGAAGAGGTAACAACAATGGACTGTTGGACTAAATAGTAAAAATGGCTGTTTAGCTGCCGGAGACAAACAGAAGCTGAAGGTCCTGGTACTTTTTTTTGAAGGAAACCCTTTGATTGCCTCTTTGAAAAGTGTGGTCTGGTGCAGGAGATCTCACACACTTTTGGAAGTATAAATGGCTATGAATGGGTAGATGTTATTTGTGGATGTTCAGGTTATATGTCTATCATGAGCGTTCTGTAGAGGGCATCCTTTTAGGTGGTGGATGGTGGGAGATAAACTGTATTCAGTCATTCATGTTCTGTAACCCTGCAGATTAGACCATGGCAACAGGCTGTCCATGGTTTTGCTTTCCAGGACTGTAATTATCACAGGTTTAAGCCAGTGGTGAAATCCATTTTTTTTTACTACCGGTTCTATGGGCGTGGTGTGGCTTGGTGGGCATGGCTTGGCGGGTGTGGCAGGGGAAGGATATTACAAAATCTCCATTCCCACCCCACTCTGGGACCAGCCAGAGGTGGTATTTGCCAGTTCTCTGAACTACTCAAAATTTCCACTACCGGTTCTCCGAACTACTCAAAATTTCTGCTACTCGTTCTCCAGAACCTGTCAGAACCTGCTGGATTTTACCCCTGGTTTAAGCTATTAGAGTACTCCTTTAGATAATATTTATGATATTATCTAAATATTATCCTTTATGGTAATATTATTATGAGGTTGTTTACATGGATATTTCAAGTTGATGGTTGTGAGTTTTTAAAATCCTTTATTGTTTAATGCCACAATACTGAAGGCACAGCCTTCTCCATAAGTGCTCATCTTCTAGAAGGCTGTTCATGCCTAGCCATTCCCTTTCTAGGTAAATGGGTGCTAGAAGATAAATCTGCTCATGACTGATGATCTTCTGGTTTCTTCCCAAGCAGTTTTCTTTTCAATAGCAATTTCTTTAAACCAATGTTTCCCAACCTTGGTCATTTGAAGACGTTTCCCCATGCTGCCAGGGGAATTCTGGGAGTTGAAGTCAACACATCTTCAAGGGGCGAAGCACACGGAGAAATGTGGGTGGAAAGTAAATAGCACAAATGCATAAGTAGGAAAGACCTGTCCCTTCTCCATGACTGTCGCAGAGATAAAACTCAAGCGAGACTTTGTGCTGGGATGACCTGCTTCAATGATTCTCCTTGTTATCGTCCCAGAATCACAGATCTGGAAGGGATACCTAAAGGTCATCCAGCGGAATCTCCTCAAATTGTAACACTAATTGCAATAGTTTGCTATGACAAGTTCACATTTGCCATTTTGAATAATCAGAAACCTGCATAATATAACCTTCACAAATGAGGTAATTATTTTTGCAATTTAATACATTGATTGGGATCTATCTTGAAAAACTGAATATATTTGCATATATTTGATTTTATTTACTTGTAAACCTGTATACTCAGATATCTGTATATAAAAATACAGAATTCTTTTGTACAATTTATTGTTTCTAAAGGCTAAATAGAGAATGAACAAGTTGTGGAGACCATGAAAGTTGATTCCGCTAAAAAGCATTGGTTCTGCTGTCTTCTCTAGATTTCAGTGTTTGACCAGGCATTGCTTAAACTGAAATCTTATCTAATAACAACAAGGACTAGATGTTTAGCTTTTAAACAAACAAACAAACATCATCAACAAGTCCTTTGGTACTCTGAAACTGAGCAATCCTAGAAGTGCAGTATATATAAACCTCTGAATCTAAATCTGTTTCTCCTCTATTTATTGAAACTAACATCGTTTATTGCATGCCCGAAACACTACTGAGGATATTTGGGTTCAAACCTTTGTCCAACAATGCAGTTCAGGACTTGTACTGTAAGTTTAGTTAAGTTACTTCATAGGGTTGTTATGAAGAATTAGCTGTGTTTCAAAGAAAAATAATAGTAACAAAATGAAAAAAATGTAATTTCAAATGTGGATACATACAAAACTCCTTCTAGTTTTTTATGACTACTAGAGGAAGGTTAGTTCATACAGGCAGTTGAAGTGCTGTCTAGACTGCTTTTTTTCAAATAAAATCAGTTTAAATGTTTAAAAACACTGCAGGTAATGTCGTATAACAGGCCGTTTGCAAGCAGACGATTGCAAGCAGAAAGTCACATTCCCTTGTACAAACACCCCTAAAAGTCAGCGGGGTGGGAGGGGGAGGGAGACAGTCTGCAAGGTGCGGTCAAAAAGTGGAGATGACAGCCAGCATAGTAAGATAGAAGCTCTGGTTTTAAATGTGTGTTGCAACATTCTTGCTAAAAGTAGAAACTGAATACCGCAAGGACAATGCGTAGCTCTCTGATGTGTTGATTTTATTCTTGCAATGAGCATCTTTTAAATGTTTAAAATGCAAACAAACACGAAGAAGTGGCATGGCAAAATAGAGCGGCTGGCCATGTTACAGCTCAGTCTCTGCGATCAAGGTTTTACCCCCTGAGCCTGCTGCTTGTTTAGGCTGGGCGTCTCAACGCAGCAGTTGTTCCCAACTTCGTTCCCAGCCCTGACACACACACACAGACGCACGCACACACACACACACACACAGACACACTTCAAATGCTCATTTGGTGCCTTGGCAGATTAAGACATGAAAGACCTTATATCATCCATGGAAAGCAAACACTTTTGCCAAAAAAATAAAATAAAAGAGAGAAAGACAAGCACACCACCTCAGTCTGCAAAGCTTCGGGGTTTCCCATCTCAGTTCTAGATTAGCACTGAGAGAGAGAGAGAGAGAGAGAGCTCGGGGCCAAACTGTTCTGGCAGCTGTTCAACTCTTTCATTCCTGTAATCGTGCAAAGAGAAAGGATACTCTGGGATCTGACCGGTTCTTCTGGACTCGACCAAATCATAATCCAGCCTCAGGTAAAACAAACGAAAAATAAAACTCTTCATCTAAAGATTTGTTGCCCCTTAAGGGTGAAGTAAGTAGAGTGATGTGTGATTTCACTCTTACTCTTCCCCTTCATCCCCTTGCTTTAGCAAGTCCCAACTATTTCTTAGCCCCAATATAAGCAACACAGCTGCAAAAACATTTTTTTTGTTGAAAAACAGCTACTGTGCTAAAATGTAATCTTAGAATGGGTCTTGATTAGAATGCCCTCCTTAAGCCTTTTCTCTTTAAAGTGTGAAACGGGCCATAGGAACCAAGGTTCATACTGCATTGATGAAAAGTTGATTCCAATATTATTATATCAGTAGAATAAGATTTACAGGATCTGGTAGATGGTATATATAATTCTAGCATCCACACTGATTTCTAATTTAAGTCAAGATAAGATAGCAAGGGGGTTGGAAGCCATGCCATATTAAGGCAGTAGTTGAATTAATTTAGGGCTCCCCAAACTCTTCAACTTATGGACCCTCCATGAAATCTCAGACCATGAATTGACCCCCAAAACATTTATTATATGAAAATAAGGTAATAAATACTACTTTAAATAGAGAATTGAAATGGGTCAATGTGTGGATGAGGTGTTGGTGCCAGGAGGAGAGCATCCTATTTATTTGGCACTGGAGAATGTTTCAGAACTATCTGGACATGCAAGGGAGAGAATTGAAGGCTTCACTTGAACCAACATAGGGCTAAACTTCTGCTAATTAAAAATTAAAAGACGGCAGAGTAACTATTAAACTGAGGACAGTGGATAGCCTATCAGGAATTGAAGAGCGCCCAGTTTGGAAACAATTATTGCTTGGGGAAGGAGTTGAAGAGAATTATGTCTGTTCCAAAGAGGAAGTAACAGTAATAGGAAAGGATAAAATAGTCACATGTGATGATTTTTTCAACAAGGCTGAAAAAACTAGGGCACAAATCAAAATAATATAGTGAATGGTGTTGTGTGTCAGGTTGGTATGCAAATACTAGGAGCCTGCCAGCCAAAATGGATGAATTGAATGCTTGGTCTTAGAAAAACGTATAGGTATGGTTCAGGGATGGGTTCTAAGTTACCTTGCTGCCGGTTTGTTGCCTCCCGTGCCGCGTGGGGGTGCCTCGTGGGCGCGCGAATGTGCAGTAGAAAAAACCCGGGAAAAATGCAAAAACAAAAGATGGCGGCGCCCACGAAGCAGAAACGGCTCTGTGACGTCACCAGCAGTCTACTATCTAATTGGTAGAACCGGTCCGAACTGGTAGGACCCACCTCTGGTATGGTTGGTATAACTGAAACCTGGTACACTTGGGCAAATCAGTAGCATAGTGCTATTCCTGCTAATAAATTATATAGAAAGGACAGGGATGAACATGGTAGAAGTGGTGTCACCTTGTATGTCAAAGAGATCATTGAATCAAGTTTTCTTGACATCCCTAAAGGAGCAAATCTGTGATAGAAGAAGATGGATTTCCAGGAGGTATGAGGTTTGATTCCAGAAGAATAAGAGGCAACTCAGTCTGGATATTAAGACTAGGAGAAAGATAGTGAAGACAGCCCCTTCCCTAATAGTTCACAATGTATTTTAGATGCAGATAGTAGAGTCCTCAGTTTGGTAAGAGTCTGTCTATAGGTGTGAAAACAATAAAGAACTCAGCTTGGAAGAACCATTATGTGTTATTCTTGGTTTTGTGCCTGACAAGATAATTTAGTGGAATCTAAAAGTAGGTTAATATTGGTAGTACACCGATATCTAACCAAGATCCTGAAAGCTACTGGAGATGAAGAGGGAAGTCAGAGAGGAATTCTGGAAACAAAGTCTTTTAAATAAGGGGGAATTCAATTGTTTATCTTGAGTGGGTGAAGACAGAGAGATAAAAATTCTTAGATGGCACAAATGACAATGCGCTGGAGCAGTTGGTTGTGAAATCAACCAGGAAGGGAACAATATTAGACCTAATCTTAAGTAGTGCTCAGGACTTGGTGAGAGAAATATATATAGTTCAATTGTTTAGTAACCATAATGTAAAAAAAAAAAGATCAACATTCAAAGAAATGTATGATTGTCATAACAAATCTCACAGTCCTATTTAATTTCAAGAAGGGGAAGTTCTCAAAATTGAGAAGACTGGTGAAAATGACACTTGAAAGGAAAGTCCAAATGGCAAGGTTATTAAGGAGATTAAAGTTTAGTTTCTAACTAAAATATAGTTTCTCCACGTAGCCTCTATAGTTGAATACTGGAAGGTGTAACTCCAGTGGAACTCCAATATTTAAGAAGGGCTCATGCAAAGATCTAGGAAATTATAGGACTGTCAGTTTAACGTTTGTTCTGGAGAAGATAGAGAAACTGCTATGAAAGAGAAAATTAGCAAATGTTTGGAGATACAGGTGTTGCTCAAGGATACCCAGCACAGCTTCACTATGGAAGGTCCTAACCATAGGTGGGTTTCAGCAGGTTCTGACCAGTTCTGGGGAACCAGTAGCAGAAATCTTGAGTAGTTCAGAGAACCAGTAAATACCACCTCTGACTGGACCCGCCCCCATTTATTCTTTGCCTCCTGAGTCCCAGCTAATTGGAAGGAAATGGGGATTTTGCAGGATCCTTCCCCTGGAGTGGGGTGGGAATGGAGATTTTACAGTATCCTTCCCCTGCCACTTCCACCAAGCCGCGCCCACCAAGCCACACCCACAGAACCGGTAGTAAAATTTTTGAATCCCACCACTATTAATAAACATGTAGATAAGGTGAGCCAGTAGACATCATTTAGTTAGATTTTCAAAAACATTTTTATTAAATCCCCCATTAAAGACTTTTTAGTAAGTTTAGCAGCCATGGAATAAAAAGGCAGGTCCTTTTGTGGATAAGAAACTAGCTAAGGAATAGAAAACAAAGAAGAGGAGTAAACGGACATTTCTCACAGTGGAGTAACTAGTCAGGTCCCCCAGGGTTCTATCTAGCTCATTTTCGACTGATGATCGGTCGCTTAATGACTGTTCAAAATCCTGATGGACCTACAGGATGGGTACTTTTGACCCAGATTCAAAGTTCTGAGGCCCCCCAGCAACTGGTCTGCATATATGGCCCTTTGGAGTCTCACACAGTCATATAGTCAAGTCATCATAGACCCACCCAAAATTCTAGAACCAGAAATTGAAATTTGATGAATCAGGACAGACAAAAGGAAATTTTGTGTTATGGTAATTTGGTCAGATATGGGGAATAAATGGAAGAGAGAATAACTTGAGAAGATGACTAAAAAAGTCATGTTTGGGGGGGAAGTCAATAAAGTCTTCAAAAATGAGATGAGAAATGTAAAGAATAAAACATAACGAAGGAAGCAGTGTATGGATGCCAAAGAAGCAAGGTTGGTTTTAAGGCTGGCTTTAGGCTAAGGCTGAGCATTCACTGGCCTAGGTTGCCAAACACACACACACACACACACAGACACACACAGACACAGACACACACACACAGACACACACACACACACACACACCTATATCTCTTTGGAGTGTGCATAGTGAATTATTATGTGGTAAGAAGCCATGCAGTCAGTTTCTGGCATTTGTGCCAATGAAATTTGATGGAAGTTGAGAAATGTTTCAGGGGCTTTTAATTTATCATAAGGATGGCCACAAGAATGTGTGTGAAGCTCTGTTGCTATTTAAATCCTAAGTATTACTTTATTGTTATGAACGTTGATCCCACCCAACAGTATGAGCTCTAAGAAATGTTTCTGAATATAATATGGTACATGTGTTCATGTGTTCATGTGTATGTATGTTTTGTGTGGTGTGTGTGTGTGTGTGTGAAAGAGCAAGAGAGAGTGTGTGTGTGTAGATGTGTGAGAGAAAGTGAGTGAGAGAGAGAGAGAGATATGCAGCTTATATATGTTATACCAAAAAGGCAGAATTTGCAGAAACCATTTTATTACATGAATGATGGATGAATTGAAATACTAAGATGGCCAAATGAGGTTGGGGAAATGTTGGAAGCATAAAAGAAGCACAGTATGGCAAAGGTCAGTGGACATGAGCAGAGGGAGATGTTAAGAATTGTATGAAATATCAAAATGCTGTAAAGGCCACATCAACACCATGTTTTTGAACCAGCTGATGGACACAGAAAAGGAACTAAACAGAAGTAAAACAGCTGATGTTGCTGCAGCATGGAACCAATGAGAAGCAAGCTGTTGTCTTTGTCAACAGATATCAACCTATGGAATGGACAACATACATTGTGAAACTAGGGAATGTAAATTCTGTGCCAGGATGTTATGAAAAAGGGTGGCAGTGAGACACAAAAAGTTGTCTATCTAGTTATTATAATAAGGAAAATGCATGATGTCCTTCTTGGCATGCAACTACTAAGGACAGAACAGATTTTTCCAAGGATAAAAGCAGAGGTGGGATTCAGCAGATTCTGACCAGTTCTGGAGAACCGGTAGCGGAAATTTTGAGTAGTTCGGAGAACCGGTAAATAACACTTCTGACTGGCTCCGCCCCCATCTATTCTCTGCCTCCTGAGTCCCAGTTGATCGGGAGGAAATGGGGATTTTGCAGTATCCTTCCCCTGCTACGCCCACCAAGCTATGCCAGCCCACCAAGCCACGCCTACAGAACCGGTAGTAAAAATGTCTGAATCCTGCCACTGGATAAAAGCATGTGAAAAGGAAAGATAAACAACAAGACAGAATAGCTGACTGACAATACAGTCTTGTCAGCCTTGGGCAGCCAAACAAGATCAAGATTTTCTGCCTTTTTCTTCAGAAGCTAGTTTTGGTATATATGTGGGTACAGACATGCATAGGGAGCACTAATACTATGCAGAATATTTTTGTTGTAACTGGAAACATCAGCATGTATTCATGCTAGGCTGTTTATCATGCTGAGAAAATTTATATCAGTCCTGTAACAATTACACAAAATAAAACTATATTACATCATATTTGACTTGTCTTGATATCCTACTCAAAAGATCCTGAGTAGCAGATTTTGTGTCCCTTTTTGAGGTAAAAGTAATGGTAAAAATCAGTTAAATAAATTGTAAATTGTAATTGTAATTGTAAACCTCTTCATTGGTTCATAATATTAATTCTCATTCTGTATTCATACCTTAGTATAATAATCTTTAATCGCTGATCTGTAGATTCTATAGATACATGGTGGCATCAGACGTCCTTACTCACCTATAGTAAGAATGTTTCACATTTTCCCACTAATCTCACAGTTTTGCCTGAACAGCAACAGTCACATACTTAGCTTTAACACATCCTTGGGAAAACTTGAGAACAGACTGGTGAAGTCGGTCACTATTGCCATCTCCATCCTGGGAAGCTGAGACAATTACTGATATGACCATATTGACAGACTGTCTAGGGAATAACGATACTCTTGAAAATCTTTCTTCATTTCTTTCGCTGCTCCTGCCATAGAGGAAACGAAGAAAGCAATGGATCCATTTGATGATCACATCAGACCAATGATGCCTATAGCTAATGTAGTCTTTACCTTGCTGGATCAAAGAAGCCAGACCAAGCCCTGTTCTTGGGCTCTAGGTAGCGACACAAATGATTCTTGCTTCATATACTCCAAAATCATTTTGGGGGATAATAAATATTTTGCTAATATTGTAAGTAATTGAGTCCTCAAAGTCTTACTTATTGTAATTTTTCTTCATTGATTGAAGGAGAAAAAAATCAGATTGGATTTCCGCATGTGCTAGACGCATACTCATTTATATTTGATTTAATTGGTCATGATGTCAAGGGTCACATCTTGGATTAAGTCCTGCTTTAAGTGCCCGTCCATGAAATGGGAACAAGAATATAGACATCTTTAAAGGACTTAGCAAACAGAACACAGTAACAGAGATGAACAAAAGGAATCCATGCTATTCCTGCTGGAAAAAGTATCTTATCTGTTAAACATTGAACTTTGGAAAACAATGGGAAGAATGAGTGAGAAAGAACATAAAACATAAATAAATAAAATCATCCAGAATGTTGTTTTAAATTAAGGAAATGTAGAACAGAAGCTGCTTTATCTCCACAATCTTGGATTTTGATACATAGGGAAGATAAAGAGTTCAAAAAGGGGCAAATAAATACAAAATAAAGTTGACCCTTGCCTTCTCTTGGGCACACAAGAGTTCCATGACCTCTCAGTGATCAAAGCTGCAGATGCCTCATGTAACTGAATCACTGGCTCAGCTGAAGCATTTTGCTGGACAAATGCAGTCTTCAGAGATATCAGCGTCTGCTGGTAAAGTGGACAGTTAGCCCCAGGGGAAACAGCTGAATCGCGAAATGAGCAGTGAAGGGTGACCTGCTTTGAGTTCAGCCAGCCAGCCGATCAGTTGCAATGCCCTTGGCATTCAAAGGGCAGCTTTGTCTACAGTAGCAAAGCTTTGGGATTGCTCTACCCTTTCTTTTCAAACTCACAAATGAATAGTACAATGTTCTTATTATTGGCAACACTTTTGGGCAGCACTGTAGTGCATTGTATAGGTGGGCCAATGATGAGTTTCATTTATAAAAGCCAAATTCACACACACACACACACTCAAGTTTGTCAGACAGCCACCTACTGATCAGCCAACAGGTACTGTTTAAAGACATCTACCCAAAGCAAAAAGAAAAGGTACATTCTTTAAATAAGATATTCAATAACACCACCAATAACAACATCTTGTTAAAAAATCCCCAACTAATATGTTGTTCAAAAGCCTTACATCAAAAAGGAAGGACACAGCCAGGGTATAAGATCACATTATCCCGAGAATACTAACCATTCTGTCTATATGCTGTCTTTCAGAATGTAGACCATAAACAAAAAGCCTATTGCTGTGATGGTGAACCTATGGCACGTGTGCTGGAAGTGGTACACAGAGCCATCTCTCTGGGCACGTGAGCTGTCGCCCATTGCTCTTCTGGGTTCCGGCACGTCAGCCAACTTGTCTTCACTTGTGTGGGAGTGTCAGAAACTGGAAGAGCAGCCACCCGGTGCTTTTGTGTGCGCTAGGTGGCTGCTCTTCCGGTTTCTGGCATGTGCATGCACACCGGACATCTGGTCTTCCGGTTACTGGCATGCATGTGTGCATGAAGACCAGCCGGGCCGGTGTGCATGGGTGCACCGGAAACCGGAACATCATCTTCCCGGCACGCGCATATGCATTGGGCAGCTGCTCTTCTGGTTTCCGGCATGCATGCCTCCCGTTTTGGCACTCAGTGTCGAAAAGGTTTTGGCCTATTGGATACCATAGGCTAGGAAGCAACAGCTGGAAAAGGCTTTTGATTGTGAACTTCCTGGATGCTTGTGGTAGGTCACAGTGGAAAACAGGCATATTAGATTAGGAAGGTTTTTGATCTGGTCCAACAGGACTGCTCTCTTGTGAATGCGTAAAGCTGCCATCCAGCAGTAAGACCACTTGTCCACGCCCCTTTGTATTGTCCATATATGCCTCCCAGAAATAATTCAGGAAGTTATACTCCCAACATATCTGGAAAACTGTTCAGAATTTTGTACCCTTATTATGGAATCCTGGCTGAAAATAAAAACGATTGAAATTTGAAAACATGCTTCTGTGCTAAAGACGACAGCATCTGGTTTAACCTTGGAGGCTCTTGAGTCCCATTGTGACATGTCACAAAAGTAAATTATTTACTTCGTATTTTCCATAGGATAAATGAACACACACACACAGGCAAACATATTTTCTAGCCCAAGGGAAGGGAAGGCTATTCTCTTTCTCACAATAGGCTTTGCAAAGAAGGTAGGTAGAATATTTCTGAAGATGCGGAATTGCAGATCAGAGATTAGCACCTCTGAGGGTGTTTTAATATTTCTTAATGCTCCAAAATGAGCATTTCCAAAAAGACAGAGCTCCATGCAAGGGGTGTCTTGGGACTGAGACTTACTTCTCTTTCCAATAAATTATACTAGCAGAAGAAGGAGCACTAAATGATGGCAGAGATGGGAAGAACTTCTTTTTCCAAAGCTCTACTCTCATCTAGAGATCCATACAGCCCCCACCCTGATGGTGTTTAAAAAGCCTCTGAAAACCTGACTGTTTCCCCAGACATACAAAAAAACAAAACAAAACCAGAGCATACAAAACATTTGCTAGACCAATTCTTGAATACAGCTCATCTGTCTGGAACCC
This sequence comes from Pseudoxenodon macrops, assembly GCA_032467955.1. Classification (NCBI taxonomy): domain Eukaryota; kingdom Metazoa; phylum Chordata; class Lepidosauria; order Squamata; family Pseudoxenodontidae; genus Pseudoxenodon; species Pseudoxenodon macrops. Next base: position 487,173 of record JANHFT010003748.1, read on the forward strand.
ATACTGCATATCGGACAT
>JANHFT010003749.1:0-10857 GCA_032467955.1 Pseudoxenodon macrops
ACAGAAAACGTTTGACCTCTGTCATTGCCAACAAAGGATATATAACAAAGTATTGAGATGAACTTTTGATATTGACCCAAATACTTATTTTCCACCCTAATTTGCAAATAAATTCTTTCCAAATCAGACAATGTGATTGTCTGGATTTGTTTCCACATTTTCTCTCTCATAGTTGAGGTATACCTTTGATGACCATTACAGGCCCCTCTCATCTTTTTACGTGGGAGAACTTGCACAATTGGTGGCTGACTAAATACTTTTTTGCCCCACTGTATGTGGCATGGTTTGAGGGAGAAACACGATGAAGATCTCCTTATCCCTTAGTCTGATCCAGCAGTGCATTTACTGTAAAAAAAAAGGTGGCAATTGGAAGCAACCTTATTTTTCAGTGCTAGGACCTCACAATATTCTTTGCACTACCATAAGCAACAAAGGAAGCAACTGACTTCCTGGGGCATTCTGGCTGCCCGTTCTGTGACAGAAGAACCTTTGTTCTGAACCCACCGGGGGACTTTTCTCGTGCTCTTGGATGTGCACTGCAGAATTGCACTTAGCCTTTTTTTCCAAAATAAAATAAAATAAAACTTTATAGGGATTTTTATTTAACAAGAAAAGAAAACTAACACAAGCTAGTAAAGAGTGCAAGCAGTAAAGAAAGGAAGAAAAAAAAAGAAAAAGTGCAGAAAGAAAGAATAAAACGAAAAAGATATTTCCAATTTCCTTTGCAGCAAATAAAAGTACCATTAAAAAGTATATTTTACTTTGTAGAAATAAGTGCATTTTTTACATTTTATGCAAAAGGTCTATAAGGTATTTCCAGTCAACCATACATGTAGATATTATTTTTTCCTCTAATCAAAGAGTACACATATAAGCCAGGCTTAATAGCAGTGACTGTGAGAGGGAGCTTGGAGTCTTAGTGGACAACCAGCTAAATAGGAGCCAGCTGTGTGCGGTTGCAGCCAAAAAAGCCAACGCAATCTTAAACTGCATTAACAGAGGGATACAATCAAGGTCAAGGGAGGTACTAATACCACTCTATAAAGCCTTAGTAAGACCACACCTAGAGTATTGCATCCAGTTTTGATCACCACACTATAAAAAAGATGTTGAGACTCTAGAAACAGTGCAGAGAAGAGCAACCAGGATGATGAGGGGACTGGCAGCTAAAACATATGATGAACGGTTGCAGGAACTGGGCCTGGCTAGTCTAGTGAAGAGAAGGATCAGGGTGGAGATGATAGCACTCTTCCAATATTTGAGGGGCTGCCACAGAGAGGAAGGGGTCAAGCTATTTTCCAAAACACCTGAGATTCAACCTAGAAACAAGGAGGAATTTCCTGACAGTGAGAATAATCAACCAATAGAACAGAAGTTGCCTTCAGAAGTTGTGGGAGCTTCATCCCTGGAAGCTTTAAAGAAGAGACTGGGCTGCCATATGTCAGAAATGGTGTAGGGTTTCCTGCTTGGGTAGGGTGTTGGACTAGATGACCTACAAGGTCCCCCTTCCAACTCTGTTAATCTGTAAAAGATTGTAAGAATTTAGCTATCTCTGTAATGAAGACTCAACCATCCAGGCCAAAAGTGTTTCGTTGACCTATTGCAAGCCATTTTGGGGAGAAATTTCTGAAATTGGTTTGGTACATTTTAACGATTCTCTGACTCTCTGCCTAACTAATTTTGTTCTGACTGATGAAGTTGCTTTGCTAAGCAACGAAACATCTCAAATTAACAAAATTTGATCCAATTGGCATGATTCAACTTTTAGACACCTTTGGACCCGGATGATTTGGTCTTTATTAACATTTTATTTAAAGGTTCATAAAAGCAAAGGTACAACAGCATCTTCTCCACCTTGAAAAGGTTAGCACCAGTGCCTTCTCTCTTTGTTTCTTATGGCTAGTCCTGTTTGTTATATTTCTAACTCAAACCTTTTAGTACGGAAGCAAATGTTTGTTTGTCATTAAAAGAAAAAGATCCCACACTTCAATTCAAAACTGTCTACAGATCAATCGTAGGAAAGGATCTCTCTTCTGAGACTCACAATCTAAAAAAGTTTCAGTGCCAAACTAAAGATAGATGGGAAGGAGGAGGAGAAGGAAGAGGAGAAGGAGAAAGAGAAGTTAATAACTAGCGCATTGAACAGCAATTCATTCAACGGGGATCTCCCAAGTCAGCTAAACTCTCTTTCCCAATTTGCAACACACTGTTCATAGCTATTTGAATATACCAAGATACAGGTGTAAATATGGATTCTTGAAGGAAAATATGCATTGCAGCAACGACAATGTTTACACACATTTTCTGAAGAGAAGATCAAGCAGAACAGAAAAGAAGAAAAGAAAAAGAAGAGAAGGGAAAGGGGAAGGAAGGGGAAGGGAAGGAGAAAATGTCAAATTAATTCAGAAGCAGTCACAGCCATAAATATTCAGAAGTGACACAAACTGGAAATAAATTCATCTGGGGTTGAATTTTAAAGGCAAGGAAGAGCGAATTGACGCTCCTCCCTTTCCATCTGCTTCTCTCCTCTCTGGGGAAGCTGTCCCGAAAACGTAAGTTTTCCAGTTTTCCTGCAACTTTTTTTCTTTCGCTTTCAGCCACTGGCTGCCCCATATGAAAGCAAGCCTCATTTGTCCATCTATCACCCTGTCTCTCTCTCTCTCTTTCCCCCTCTACCATCTCCTACTTACAAGCTGGCTGGGGGGCAGAAAACACTCTTGCCATCCAATCCCCCCTGCCTGGCAACCATAGGTCACCAAGGGATGCACAAAGGGGTGGAGAAAAAAAAAACGGATGCAAAGGGGGAATGAGCGTCCCCTTGTCTAGGGAAGGGGGTGGCAGCTGCAGCTGCCTAGAAAGCACTGAGCGAGTTGGAGCTGACTGTGCAACAGCCTTTCCTGCCTGGTTATCGCTTATTCCGAGTGTGCTAATGAGCTTGACCTCTGACCTCTGCCCTCTGCCCTGGGGAGTGCCTATCTGCAACCAGGATGCTGGTGGGGAGGGGATATCTGTATGCACGTGCATGCGCGGATGTCACTTTATCAGACAGAGGGCAGATTATTTTCCTTAAGAGTCTTTTTTTTTCTTTTTTTCTTGCACCCGAGCTTGGAAAGCAATGCAGCTGGTGCAGGACAGCAGGAGCACAAAAAGACGTACCGATTTCGGCAAAATATTTTGTATATTTTTCAGTGGGATTTGGTTCCCCTTGCACCCAAAATAAAATGGCGATCTAGGGAAGGAGGCAAAAGAGAATAGTTCTGATCCATCAGGAATTTGGGCTTGCCATGAGATCCAGAAAAGAATGGTGCTTTGTTGACTAGGGCCCATTGTTCAAATCTGTCAAGGTCCTTTTCAATCTTGAGCCCACCATCTCAAGCGTTAGGTATTCCCCCCCCCACAGCTGAGTGTCGTCTCAATTTTTGATGAATCTCCCTTCGGTCCCCTCATTTAGATCGTTTATGAACATGTTAAGACATTTATGAAACATTATAAACGTTTATGAAAGATGTTGAGACTTTGAAAAACTATAGAGAAGAGCAACTAGGATGATGAAAGGCCTGGAGACTAAAACATATGAAGAATAGTTGCAGGATTTGGATAGAGCCAGTCTAGAGAAAAGAAGGATTAGGGGGTGACATGATAGCAGTGTTCCAGTATTTGGGGGGCTGTCACAGAGAAGAAGGGGTCAACTTATTTTCCAAAGCACCAGAAGGCAGAACAAGAAACAATGGTTGGAAACTAATCAAGGAGAGAAGCAACCTAGAATTAAGGAGAAACAATTAACCAGTGGAACAGCTTGCCTTCAGAAATTGTGGGTGTTTCATCACTGGAGGTTTTTAAGAAGAAACTGGACAACCACTTGTCTCAAATTGTATAGGGCTCCTGCTTGAGCAGGGAGTTGGACTAGAAGACCTCTAAGGTTCCTTCCAGCTCTATTCTGATTGATGTTGAACTCCTGGTCAAAGACAGAACCTTGAGCTTCCATCCATTTAGATGTAATTTCATTGAGGACTACTTGCTGAATGCAGTTGGTCAGCCAGTTGCAAATCCATCTGGTGGTGATGCTGTCCACCTCATATTGTCCTATCTTACTGAGAAGTAGGCTGTGGTCTACTTTGTCAAATGCCTCCCTGAAGTCTAAGTAAATGATGTCCACAGCATTTTCCTAATCTACTAACTTAATCACTTTGTCAAAGAAGGCAATACGTTTTATCTAGTACAATCTGTTTTTGACAAACCCATACTGGCTTCTAGTAATTGTCTTGTTCATTTCCAAGTGCTCATAAATTGCACTGCTTAATTATCTTTTCCAAGATCTTTCCAGATATCGATGTCAGGTTGATTAGTCGTCATGCATTCCATTATCCTGGGATTGAAAGAGTGAGATCCTTATGAACATGACAAAATAAGTGGCTTCTAAATAAGTCTGCATCTGCATACCATCCCCCACAAGACTGAGAAATCTTGAAGAGGCCAGTGTGAATAATATTTAATTAATTAATTAATTTCCTTAATTTCTCAGCCAGGTAACTCTGCGGCAGTTTACAATTCTAAAACTAGAAAACAGTTAAAAATAAAAATAAAAACAATAAAACCTCCAAAGAATGAATATGCAGACTTCTCCAAAATGCTTGTGCAGATAGGGTGAAAATGTGATCTAAAAACTCTACTCTGTGGGGTTTTCTTTCCATGGTGTTCCAAGTGGGGTGAGAAAGACACTGGAAACATGGAGGATGATTGGAAAGATGGTTTATTGATAGACAGGACCACAAAGGTTTTAGGTCCCAGGTAACTGAACTCATGGAGGAGAGAGAGATGTATTTATACCCTCTCTTGGGCCTTGCCCTTGAGCTTCCTGTTCCTGTGCAAGAAATATATTCTATTGGTTGTCAGACTCCCAGGGGTCATAGCTGAAGTTGTCTGACATAGATTTGGTTGAACTTTGCTGGGTGATGCAATGAAGGGGCTTGGTTGTGCCATGTGGTGAGCTCTGCTGATAGATAATCTTATTATGTCCCGGAGGGTCATGTCTTAATCCCATCATCCTGGAGCTGAAAGTCTAATTGTCTTGTAGATAGGCTGGCCCAGTTTTTCTCAATGGGTACCAAACATCTGCTGGCGGCAGGGAGCTGCTTTCTGCCTTTAAAAACATGTTTCTCCTTTTCTCATCCAGGGAAATATAATATTCTGCCTTTTTAATATTTCCTAGAATATTTCATTCTTCTAGGAGGGTGGGTGGGTGCTAACTTTCTTCAGGGGTAAGATCCACGTGTCTTCTGCTCAGCTTTTTGGGGTGTCTTCTGAAGCCCTTAGAAAAGATATTTAGATACCAGGATGTGTCTATAATGATAAAGATCAGAATAATGCAAACCATACTATTCCTTGCAATGCTCCATGGAAGTGAAGAAGCAGGATTGGAAGAGTATTGATAGTTTTGAAGTGTGATGTCAAACAAGACTCCTGAGAATACTGTAGACAGCCAAGAAAACAAACCGATGGATCATCAGACAAATCATCCGAGAATTCTCTGTTAAGGAGCCAATGACCAGGCTCAAATTATCTTACTCCGAGACACATTATACAAGCCCTAGCAACCTGGAAAAAGGCTCTAATGCTGAGAAAGGCGGAAGAAAAGACAAAAAGAGGACAACCAGCAGCAAAGTGGACGGACTCAGTTACACTGGCGATAGATACACTGTTGGAAGACCTAAAAGATTACATTCAAGAGAGATCTGCATGGAGAAAATCTATGTAAGTCACTAAGAGTCAGTAACCACTTAATGGAACAATGCAGGGATGAAATTCGACCACCTTGGTCCACCTCAGCGGAGGCGGTAGGGACGATTTGAATCGAATCGAACCAATTCAAATCTCCCTCCCTGAAAGCTGCAAGCCTTCGCACATTGCTGGCTGGGTTTCACCAGCACGTTGGCTTGAGGGCGCAAAGCAAGCAACCAGCCATGCTCGCCAGGGGTGGGTTCTAACTTACCTCGCTGCTGGTCTGCTGCCTCCCGCGCTGCGTGGGTACGCATGCCTCGTGCGCGTGCATGCCTGCGCAGTAAAAAATACCAAAAAAAATACAAAAAAGAGGCCAAATACAAGATGGCAATGCATGCGCAGTGCTGGAAACTCAGCTTTTGCGCATGCACAGAAGAAAAAATATTCCCCAAATTCCCCCCCCCCCAAAAAAAACATGGCAGCGCCCACGGAGCAGAACCAGCTCTGTGACATCACCAGCGGCCTACTGCCTACCCGGTAGAACCGGTCCAAACCGGTAAGAACCCATCACTGATGCTCACCCTCTCGATGCCTAAAGAGCCAAAACCACTGGAGCAACTGGAGCAAGTGCGCTGCAGCAAAAACCGCTTGAGTTGATCTGCTTGAAGAGAGAGGACACGCTGACGCTTCTCTGGTGCTCCACTCGGCTCCCTGCCCGGACATCATCAAATCCCATGCGCTGACCCTATGTGCATGCGCAGAAGAGGCGCATGTGAGCATAGTGCATGAGAATAGTGCGCATGCATGCACGCTCACATCTCTAAGCTGGTAGAGAAGGTAAGTGCATTTTACCCCTGGGATATTGTAATCAATCAATCAATCAATCATCCCATAACTGCTTCATTCAGAGATTCAATGACCATCCAGTTTTTTAGAGATAAACCCAGATGGCAGAAAGAGTATATGGTCATTTCAGGTAATCATAGAAGTGACTATTTGTAGCTCAAAGTTAAATTGTGGGGTCCTTGGTGCTCTCTGAGCTTGGCTGTTTTCTTGTAGAGGTTTCATTATCCAACTAGGTAACATCATCAGTGCTAGATAACATCACCAACATCATCTAGATGAGATCATTTATTTGCTTATTTCTTGGCTATATTCATCATGTCAATCAGCAATGACTAAATTTCCAAATTTAGTAAGTAATATAGTGCCAATATCGAATCATGCAATATAATGTAAATTTAGCACCAATTTATAAAACTCGTAGGATTAATCCCCAAAACCTTCTTGAAAAGCATTTTTTTTCCAATTTTCTAGAAAGCTTTGAGAGATGGAACCATTTTTTTAAATCTTGCATGGCAAGCTATTCCAAATTATTCCATTCAGGACCATTTTTGGAGATTGTGGCACATTTGGGCACGTAATGCAGCTGCAAAAATATTGGTAAATGTTCATAGACAGAACTAGATTAGCATGGTCTTGCAAATTCTGAATTGCTTGGTTAGTAATTTATTCTAGGCACAATTAATGGTCCTGTAATGACCTTTAAAACTCTGAATGACTTAAGTGTGGGATATCTCACAAATTGCTTTTTCTCAAACGAAGTTGCAAGAGAGAGAGAGACAAATTTCTTTAGCTTCCAGCTGTGGCAGAAGCACTTGTTTGGAGTAATAGTGCACCCCAAATTCTGACATTCCCAACCACAGGTGCCCATATTGGCATCTTCTCTGAGGGGGTTCCACCAATGGGTCAAGGCTTAATTACTTTAAGCAAGTCCTTTCTCCACAGGCAATGTAAATTTCAGAAAAGGTCATATCCGACGTTTTGCTGCCTTGTGGCTTTCTTTGCGAGACCCTTCCGTAATTATTTTTAACTGTTATTAACCTGTTTTGTCTTTTCAAACGTGCTAAATTTAAAACGCACAATTGTAAATGGATTTATTGTACACGCACAATTCTGGGCGGCTAACAACAGTTCACAAGAAAACAATATAAAAATGGCTATAAGCAACAACAAAAAACAGATTACAATTACCGAGGCATCATATAACACACTCACAACACAAACCATGCTTCTGTGGGGCTCATCTAACATCCTGACCACTATTTAATGGGGATGATGAGAAATCCAGGTCTTCATAGCCTTCCAGAAATCCAAGATGTCAAGATCCTCCAGATTTTTGGGATGAGACTGACCCGCAGGACAGTTTCAGACCCAAAGAACCAAGTTCAACACATGGAGTTACTTCTGAGTAGTTCCCTTATCGTTCTTCACCTATAGACAGAAACCTTACCCAACTAAAGCAATTACCGTATTTTTCAGAGTATAAGACGCATTTTAGTGTTTGGGGAGCAAAATAAGAAAAAAATTCTGCCTCTGCCTACCAGCATCTATGACTAGCGCTTGGGAGGAAAGCTCCATTGGGGAGGAGCTGCTTTTGCAGCTTCCAAAAGCTCCATTTTTGGGGCGATGGTCTGTGCAGCTTGGAACAGGAGGCCGAAGGGTGGGTGGGGCTACATTCGGTGTATAAGATGCACCCAAAGTTTCACCCTCTTTTTTGAGAGAGGAAAGGTGCGTCTTATACTCCGAAAAATACGGTATCTTTCAATAAGTATAGAGATATTCTGTGAATTTCTAGAGGGGGTCCAACCATCTTCTCTTCCTGCCCACCAGACATTCCAAGCTCCGCTGTCTCTTTGCTCTCTGGGAAAGAGCCTCTCCTTCCTGAAACTCCAAACTATAAACCCCATCACAAGCAGGCTCCATAACTGAAAAGTCACATTTCCTAGGTCCCACAAAATGACACTGTTTGATAGAGGGGACCTAGAACACCACCTTTTGGATCTGGTGAGATGGGCAGAGGCCTGGGTTTCTATCAAGTAGAGCTTTAAAGACAATCAGCAGCACCTTGAATTGCTCCTGGAAACCTTCTGGAAGCCAATAGAATATGATGCATATTGCATAGTATCCATCTGGTTCAGTTCCAAGTTGGGAGAAAGACACTGGAAACATGGGGGGCTGATTGGAAAGATGGTTTAATGGTGAAGCAGAACCACCGAGCACCCAGTGGGTTCTGGGCAGCTGACCACATGGAGTTGAGAGTGAGGGGTTTTTATACCTGCTCTTGGCCTTTGCACTTGAACTTCCTGTTCCTGCGCAAGAACATGTATTCTATTGGCTGTCGTCAGACTCTCAAGATGCCATGTACAAATCCTAGGAGTTTGTCTGAGGTACGTTTGGTTGAACTTTGGCTGATGCAATAAAGGGGCTTGTGTTCTGAAAGGGTGTTGGGCAGAGGTGGGTTCCTACCAGTTTGGACTGGTTCTAAAGAGTAGGTAGTAAGCCGCTGGTGACGGCACAGAACCGGTTCTGGTCCATGGATGCCACCATCTTTTTTGTGGATTATTTTTTTGGGGGAAAAGTTGTTTTTGAATTTTTGGTTTTTTTTTCTTTTGCACATGGGCAGAAGCCGGGTTTCCGGCACTGCGCATCCATCGCCATCTTGTTTTCGGCCTTGTTTTTATTTTTTTGCTGCGCATGCATGCGCATGCACCCATGCGGCACAGGAGGCAGAGAACCAGCGGTGAGGTAAATTAGAACCCACCCCTGGTGTTGGGTAACTCCTATTGTGCTTTAATGGCTTTGCCCTGAAGGATAATCCCAGCATCCTGGAGCTGAAGATCTCTTGTTTTGTAGATAGACTGGCCCAGTCTTTCCTAATGGGCACAAAATATTTGCTGGGCTATTAAGAAAGTGGGAGTTTCTTTTATTAAAAACAAAACATATTTCTCCATTTCTCCCTTTGGGAAGTATAATATTCTGCCTTTTAAATATTTCTCAAAATATTTCCTTCTTCTAGGAGAGGGGTGGATGCTAACTTTCTACCACAGAATAGAAATAAATCCCATGTTGTTGTGCTCTCTGTCTTAGAATGGTGTTTGTCAACCTTGGCAACTTTAAGATATGTAGGCTTCAATCTCCAGAATTCCCCAGCCAACCTGGAGAAATCTAAGACTTGAAATTCACATGTCTTAAAGTTTCCAAGGTTGAAAAACACTGTTCTAAACTTTTTTTTAACACTCCTCTAGGGAGACTACTGGTTGTCGTTGAAAAAAACAACAACCATAAGTACTCAGTCCTGAAGTTTAGTCCTATACAGTCCCATGTCTGACTGTTCCTTTCCTGGTATGCTAAAGGCAAGGCTAAGATTGATTAAAGGAGTAAAAACATCTTCCAAAGAATCTTTCTAAACAAAAATACAAGGGGATCAAACTATTTTTCAAAGGTCTTTAGAGATTTCCAGTCATCCAGGTCATGGTTATCCCAAAGATGCTTTTTTCCCCCCAGGAGGCAATTAGACTATAAAGAGGACGTTTTACTTCTCATCCAAGTAGCTTCTTCAGCTCTGACAGGATAGTTAGAATTTTCCAAAGCAACATAAGGCAAGACAAGAAACAATGGAGAGAAACTAACCAAGGAGGAAAGCAACCTAGAACAAAGCAAAAAAAAAAAAATCCTAATGGTGAGAACAATCAACCAATGGAATTTAAGAAATTGTGGGTGCTCCATCACTGGAGGCTTTTAAAAAGGGAATGGACAACCATTCATGTGAAATGGTATATAGGGTCTCCTACTTGAGCAGGGGGTTGGACTAGAAGAACTCCAAGGTCCCTTCCAGCTCTATTATTCTATGTTCTAAATAGCCAACACTCCAGAAGATAAAGGCTGAAGATACAGAAGGATCTTGGCAGACTTGAACATTGGGCGCTATTTAACAAAATGAAATTCAATGGTGAAAAAAGGAAGGTTCTACATTTAGGCAAGAAAAACCAAATTCACAGGTACAGTATATATGGTATCTCGCTCAATAGTAGTAACAGTGAGAGGGATCTTGGAGTCCTAGTGGACAACCATTTAAATAGGAGCCAGCAGTGTGTAGCAGCTGCCAAAAAAGCCAACACCGTTCTAGGCTGCATAAACAGAGGGATAGAATCAAAATCACGTGAAGTGTTAATATCACTTTATAATGCCTTGGTAAGGCCACACATGGAATGCTGCATTCAATTTTGGTTGCCATGATGTAAAAAGGACATTGAGACTCTAGAAAGAGTGCAGAGAAGAGCAACAAAGATGATTAGG